>QVNW01001761.1:0-56987 GCA_014825475.1 Pseudomyrmex flavicornis
ACACACACACACACACACACATGCGCGTACGCGCGTTTATTTTATGCGTTTCGAGGATCGGTCTTGTAGCCACTTAAGTATATTGACCGACTATCCAGCTTAGCCGTCAAGTTTGTGTTGGGACGTTTCAGCGCAATAAATATTTCATGAAATATATGCGCTTCGAGAGCGGGCGAACAGATTCCGCATGGACCTCCCTGACAGTTAGTTTGCGGGGAGGGAAGAAAACCCTCTAAAAATTTTATGTGAGTGGGTGGTTACGGTCACGGCTCTACACGGTGTCTGTGCAGTGTCACTTGGCGCTGCACATATATCGTTAACGGTGTTACATACGATCGTTCGAAAACGGGACGAGACCCGCGATTTTCTTCAGCTAACACTAGTGATGGGAAGAAAGTGCGTCCGGAAAGATTTGTCTTTTCTTTTTTTTTTGTTTTGTATATTTTTTTCGGCAAGATCGCGCACGAAATTCGCATTTATGAAAAAGTCGAGTTATAAAACGGAATATAAATTAATAACATGTAGAATAAAACATGTGCTCGTCGGGTAACTTCGAAAAGTTTGAATTTAAAACACAAATTACTCACAATTTTATTTTTTTCATCTATTTTTAAATAGCTCTTAATTATATCAAATTATATTAATTATACGATATGAAAACTTATAGTCAAAGTTCTCTATATCTTATCGGGACTCCTTCTTCCTTCAATAAATGGCTATAGGAAATGATAAGGAGAAAATTTTGGTAAAAATACAATACGGGAAGGGCGGAAGACGAGATTCTAAAAGAGTATCTCTTGTTACAACTGAAAAGTATAACGTAGATTTAGAGAGTGCATGCGTGCGATCTGTGTGTGGTTCTCGGGGCGTGTAAGACACAATTTATTATATGCCTGAAGTTTCATGCTCAATTTTTCCGCCCGTAACGACGCAGAATCTGTGAGTGCTGCCGGGAGGTTTTTTCATTCGAGCGTGAAAAACCTTGAAACTGAAAATGATTGTCACTAAAATGCTCGTTGACGATTGTTTGACAAATATACTTACAGCACAGACACACGTGCACACGCGCGCGCACACACTTACACAAAAACTACACATACAAATTACCAACCGGAAGCAAAAACACAAAAGTGACCGGAACAGATTTTGGGTTCTAGTGTCTATTGTTCTCTTCCTTTCTACCTACTTTTTTTCTTTATCAAAAAACAGATACCATTCAGAACAGATCAACAAGGATTTGTATGACACGCACAGTAGGAGAATTTAGCACTCGAGGCACGTGCCTCTTCAAGGCCTCATTCTTTATTTTCGACCCTTGTTAACTACAGCATCAGTTTCTGCTGTGAGACAATGTGTTCGACAAACGCAAGACATTCTGTCTGAATGGAGACAATACGAACATCCTGATTTCAGTTTGAAAATCCATTTATTTAGGGAACTTACACTTTTTTTTTTATATGCGCTAGCTCTCATTCATCGTTTTATCACTTCTTGGTGATTGATGTTAAAAGAGTACGATTTTACATAAAGAAAGATGCCATTGCAAAACCAGCAAACTCCACTCGTGTGCAATTTTGAGAATTGATGAAAATCTAATATTCATGAAAGATATTCTGTGAAATATATTTGCAAAATATTTTTTTTTAAATTAATACACGTAGAAATTTGAATTAAATTCGAAAAAACTGTTCAGACCATCTATTGTGATTATAGTGACCACTTATTTTCAAACAGTAATTTAACTCTAATCGTGTAAACCCCGGGCATTAATGTCCGAGCGATTCTTGAAACTGAAAAAATCTTATTAACTATCTGGTAAAAGAATTTCTAACAAATATATCAAAATTAATGTTTTCCTAATATAGAATGTTGAAAAAAAACTCCAGGAATTTTTACAGAGTTTTTGCAACGTTTTAGCTAGAAAAAAAACCACGTCAGACATAAATGTTCAGGATTTACAGAATATCTACAAAAAAAAAAAAAAAAAACAAGATTAGGTTAGGTTAGGTCATAGTCTAGATTAGCTAATAAATTATATGTAGAATAACTCGAGAGAATTTTTGAAAACTCAAGATTGCTGATTATGACGACTTTGAATTCTTTACATCTTGGACTACAAAATAGTCTAGGGTGGTGGTATCTTACTAGGGTATCTAATTAGATATATAAATAGCCTAATTAGATTAATAGCCTTCTCTTTTCGGAAAAGCAGCGGAATATTCGACGGTGACATAATTCGAATATTTAGATAGTTCGAAATGTGAACTGGATTCCACAATAGTACGTAAGGAATTCAAAGTCGTCATTTGCATATCAATCAGCAATCTTGACTTTTACAAGACCGTGCAAGCAAGATTGATAGCAGAACTAATTGTTTTCTTCAAACTAGGTTTACTACGGTAGTCGTTTCTTTATATATCCGTGACAGCTTACAACTCACTGCTATTATTGCAAAAGAATCACAGAGGAAAACCAGACGGTGACATATTGAAAAGATTGGTCAATGCCACGCGCCACAACGATAGTCGTCGAATTTCGAAACTCAAGGTTACCGAGTTCCGAACTGTAATTTTGCTCTTCAAGGACAAGATCCAGAGAATTCCGAACATGCGTGCGTTACTTGTGAGCGTGCGTTTTTTGTATAAGCATTAGAAAAGAAACCGAAAAAAGCAGCAAAAAAACAGAGATGTAATAAACAGAAGTATGTAGCTTTACCGACTCTATTATACTACGTTTGCATTTGTGCACATGAAAAACTAGTTGCCCAGTAACAATACCATTTTATGGCATTCCACAGGTAAATTCAGAAGCGATAGTTTTCTCTTTCGTCTCCACAAAATGGCGACAAACTTGAGCTACCGTTTTTTTTATATACGAATACAAGTAAAATACAAGATTATCAATGTGACGTGTGAAAAATGTTCTACAAAATTTGCTTCGGAAATTATTCTATCAACTACCTATGTTGCAAATCGTATATAAATATTTCACATGCTTAATCTTTCGATAATTATATACATAAAACAAGACTTATTAATAATTCCCACTCTGAATGCGCGCTACACACGTACAAGTGAATATGTACTACAAAACTAAATAAAAATATAAAATCTATCGGAAATGCATAGTTCGCGATAAAACTCATCGCATGCGAAAACGTTCGTTTCATCGAAAAATCACCGGAGTCTCCCTTTATCACTCTCTCTCTCACACACGGCACTGCACGGAAGAGCCGTGTCGAAAGCGTGGAAGGAAGCGGAGGCAGAGAGGACGAAGGAAGGAAAAGGGTATGGAACAAGGACGGCGCCGCCGCCTCTGATCTCGGCGATTCCATCATCAGCGACTCGGAGCCCGGAATGGCAGATAAAAGGCAATTGAATTTAAATCATGAATACGAACGAAGCGAGGAGGTGGAGAGAAAGAGAGAGACGGGGAGAGAAAGAGGTCGGAAACGCGTGCGGCCTCGCGCGGAGGAAACGAGAGGAAACGACAGACATGCGAAGAGACTGTGCAAGCTCCGAGCCCCGACGGCAATCGACGGTGGTAGCTTTGTGACGATAATAGCTTCAACCCCCGGGCCTCCTATCCCCTGGGCTCTCCGCGTCCCTTCTCGTTTACCGGTGAATACGCGGAGACATACAAACACATCGACGTACGTGCGTGTACAACGAAAATGCGCGCGTATATTGCCCTTTTCCCCATCCTCCTTCCTCCTCTCTCATGTCGATTCTGTTATACGCGCGAATACACGCGTGTGTAGCAATGCGAACGAGGCAAATTGACGGTACGCACCATCACGGTCGGCTCTGAAAATATCCCATTAATTACAGGCACAAAAGTGCGTTACGCGCAAACGTCGTTTGCGGATTAAACGGCGCATTTTGCGCTGATGGCGCACGGCTCTATCGGGAGCAAATTAATTCCCATCGTTTGGTTTTCTAGTTGCAATCGCCCGGGAAAAAAAAAGGGGGAAGCAATTCTGTTAGTTGTTAGTATAACGCAAACTGCGAGGATAAAAAAATACAGACGCGCGCGAACTGTAAACGCGCTCGATCGTTTTTTCGTTCGCGCAAATTGCATCAATGTAAAGATTCGATAAAATTGAAAAATCTCAATATAATGATATTTAAATATAAAAAAATGTATTAATAAAAGTGTGTGTTTCGTAATATAAAGAAAATACGTGCTCGCAATTTTGCTTCAATCGTGATATGCCACCGAAAAACAAAACTCCCTTCGCCTCGCAGCTTGATTTTCAATCGGTATCGATACTGATTTCGCTGTTAGCGAAGCTTTATAATCAAAATAAATTGCGTCGCATATAAACACCGCGACGAGCGTATATATATATACGTGTATATATATATATGTAGTATGTTTATACACACACGAATAAATATCGAATAAGTATCGCTATCGGATAATTATCGGATAACAAATGACCGCTTTGACGGACGCGGCAGAGCGAAAGCCCCGAGCGCGTTTCCTGGAGAAGCTTCTCTGATCGATCCTTCAACCCTCCCGTTCAGACACTCATGGCAGCCCCGGACGTCGACATCACGACGCCTGCTCTTTCTCTCTCTGTCTCTTTCTTTCGCTCTCTCTCTCTCTCTCTTTCTCTCTGTCACGAGCTCCACCCACGTATCGATGTTCGCCAAACATCATAAAACGGGGCCGCCCCGTAATCAAGCCGGTTGCAATTAGCAGGCGCGCGCGCACATGCACACGCACCGTCGCCGTTCGCAGGAACGAGTTTGTTATTTATTTACGTGCAAACTCACCGATGAATCCTCACAGCAGACAAACTTTGTTCAACTTACACCGCGGTGTTGCGAAACACAATTGATAACACGCGCATCTCGCGACGAACACAGGCGCGAATAAACAATGTGTCATTTCACAAAAGCGAAACGTCGATATGTTACAGATTGCACGTGTTTTCGGTTGAGAAAGGAAAAAAGCAAAGGGTCAACTGCAGAAAAAAGATAAATAATCTCGACAATTCATGTCGTGTAGACAACTGGTGTGTAAAAAAATTTACAGACTTGCAATAGCATTTTTGTACAGTGGGGTGTTTTTTGCTATTATAATACTATTCTCTTATCTTCAACCTTCAAACTTTCTCCAAAACGAATGTATTCAACAAGCTTTTATCTTGAAATGTTTCCTTCTAAAATTTATGAAACTTTTCTGCGATAATTTTTTATCCTAAAAAAGTCATTTTTCACAGGAAACGGCGTAACTAATTAGACTTTCTTTCCACAAAAAAAACAAAGTATCTATTTGTTTGTGAATTTTTTTAGAGCAAGTATCGGAAAAAATATGGTGACAGTAACACGATAAATATCAAACAATTTCTTCGGTGTCAAATTTCTTTTGTATCTGTGTAAGAAGCTTGTCATTTTTTAAAAAAAGGCTTTTAAAAAATATTCTTTTCTTACAAAGAAAATACTTTTTTACATCTCTACATTGAGAAAATTTACAGGTTTTTACGTGCTTACAATCTTTCAATCTTATCCGAGATCTTAAAATTGATTGAAAAGGATAGATAGCAACCATCGACTCATCGACTGCGCATTGTCATATTATGCTCATCCGATAAACTGACTAGACTATCGACAGATAGTTTTGAGAACCGTTCCGCAAGATAAGACAAGTGGCGACATCCCATAGAAAGTATCTTAATTTAATTTCTCGCGCGATATCTTCCGCTTTGCTTGTATAAATTCAAAAAAATGTATATAAAATAAAATATATATATATATATTCGCGATTAACTAAATAGTAGCAACAACTGCACTCGAAACTGTACAGACAGCTTTTAATTGCTCATTGTCGGCTTTTAATTGATGTTCACGAGATGTCTCTCCAAAGGTAGACGACAGGTGTTCAGAAATAAGACAACGGAATATATTGCGAGTTTATTAATTATTAATATTATTATACTTAATATATATATATTTTTTTAACATATATATGTGTGTGTGTACATATATGTATATATACACGAATGTCCGACACGTACATTTCCGGATGCACGCATAATAACACACGCGTCCAACACTCTCACGCGCACACGCAAAAATTCAACACGCAAAAAATTTTCGTCGGATATGCATGTATATATACAAGACACCCTGTACGTTACGATACAACCGCAATTTAAATAAGATACATGCAAAGAACGTTATATTTAGCTCAAACAAGAGATATACAAGCCGTAACTATCCGATAAAGAGAGTTGGCTCGTCATTATATGTATTAGGCATCTTTGTTTTCTTTTTTTTCTGGATTTTTTTATTTTAATTCCCATTAGATCCCATTTCTCTCTCTCTTTTTTTTTTTTGTATGTGTGTACCGCGCTTCCCCCGGCACGCTCGCCGGTTGTACCGTTTTTTTCACAGAATATCCTGCAGAACGAATATGCATATATGTATACGCGTATGCGATTGTGTTTTATGTATGTATGTCTGTGTACGTGTACGCAGTCGAATCAGCCCTTTCGAGACACTTCGACGACTTCATAATTTATATGAAAAGCGTGATAACACATGTATATATACTGCATTGTACGGAACATCTACTTCTGTCTGCAAATACGAATTCTATTATTGAGATGTTGTCGATCTAACATTGGCGGATAATAACGTTCCCCATCGCGAGAAAATAGTTTTTAGCGGAATACAGAATTCGGCGCGGTTCGGAAACGAGGAAACGACGAAATATATATGTATGTATGTACGGTATAAATCTCGTCGATCGGTTCGAGCCGCGCGCGGAATCTCATCCGGTTATTTTGCTTTTCGCACATTTTTTTTTTTTTTTTTTTTTTTTAATTTTTTTACCGTGTATTACAAACACACCACCGTATATTTTCGGTTTCGTTGAGAAAAAGTGTCTTCAAACCAGCATCGATACATCAACGGGTTTAAGTCGCCACGTCTAAAAGCAGGATCGGCGTGAAAATTATTGTTATTATTATTAATATTAATATTATTATTACTGATATTATATTATTATTATTATCGCAAAAAGCCGACGAGTGTCTGTCGTCGGTTGTATATGCATTTCCCGCGTAACAATAATTAGGCTTAGAACAATTGTTTTGTTTTTCTTCGAAGAATTTATAAAAATTGCAAATCCACAATTTCTTAAGTCTAGAGACCTCGCAGATTGCGTTACTCGGGGGAAGGGAAGAGGAGGGAGATCCCTCGTTGAACGCGTTTTCAAATTTTATATAACGATAAAACATCTAAAATATAGAAACCAATATATGTATCTCGCAACACATAAAAAGCGCGAGACTTTATACGTACGACACGTTAAAAACTTTCTTTCGTAGATTAAAAACAATTCGTATATAAATTCAAATTCGATGATTTGATTATCATAGAAGATACAAAGCAAAAGCTTACGCGAACGTGTAAAAACGTAATAATAAGATGTTACTTTTTGTACACAAACAATGATGTGCTCCTCGATCCTCGATCAATGTAAGGTTCGATAGAATTTACGACGCACAAATAAAAGGATACAATTGTTAACAGTTTTTTTTTTTTTTTTTTGGTTTTCTTTTACACGTACGAGGGAAAAAAGTAATAGAATTTACGTTACTCACAAACACCGCTATCGAAAACGATATAAATAAAATTTCGTCTTGTTTGTCATACGCTATCAGAGAATTATATAAATTACAATTAAGGTTAAACCTGGAACGGTATATATGTATAATATCTTGCAAAAGGAATCGATACTTAGATATTTGGCTTGTCAGCATCTGAAATATTACAATACAAAACAAAATGAATTTTCGATACAGGCAACACGCGCAAATCCAACAAAATTAAAATTTAAAAAGTTTACATACACATTTTCTTTATACACAAGCTGTTCTCTTTCTCTCCTTAATTAAGACAATATATCGAGCAAGTTCTTTTCTACTCCGATCAATTAAACAGACGTTTTTGACTTGAATGGAAAAACTTCATCGATCGATTGCGATGCCACGAAAGAAAAAACACCGATTTCAGGTTTTGACAGAATTCGCGGAAACGAGACGCAGAGAGTCGAAAATGAAGTTTTTTTTTATTTTTTTTTTTATTTTTTATTTTTTTTTTATTTTATTTTATTTTATTGACTTTGAAGCAGAAAGAAAGGACGAGAATCAGCAGCAGAAAAAGCAAACAACGATAATAATCTGTAAGATCCTGAAGGAGACAAGAAACTTCGCGCGATTGGCGAGATCTTAGGCAAAGAAATGCACATCTGTCACATAACTCATCAAAATTTCTTAAATGCTTGTTTTGTACACACGGTTAAAATTAGATGTTGCGTCAATCTTACGTAATCGCTTCAGAGTTATTGTAACAATCCTATTCAAGGTGTCACCCCGATGTTTTGTTTCATACGCTTAGATATATAGAATTTAATTATTATACGTAATATTTTGTGTATCGTATTTATACAGTAACAGTAAAATTTACGTATATTATTCTTATAGGCTGTATATCATTCAGGATGACACGATTCCAAACAAAACGTCGCAGTGATTCTGAAGATGATTACGGAAGATTCGTACGATAATATGTAATCAAATGTCTTTTTTCTATAAACAAAAGGTTTTATTTATAAAACGTGCATTTTTATTGTTTTGTTTTTTTTGTGTATCTTAAAATCGCATTGCAATCTCACGCGCGCGACATAAATTTCATTTTTCACAACATTTTCGCGGTTTGCTTTTTCTCGCTGAATCTTAATCAACTGTTCAATGTTAGCTAGAGTTATACGCAAGAACAAATTGATCATTCTCTTAAGAATCGGCGACAAAAATATATGCTCGCCTACATATGCTAAAAAAAATTTCACATCATTCCAATAAAATACGATATTAATGCAGTACAACCAGAACTATAGGTACCAACGACGCTTATTTGTTTCTGTTTTTTTTTCTCAAACGATTTAAAATAGGCTACCAATCTGTACACTAGGAAGAGATTGGCGGATTAATGTAATTGCCGTCGAAAGGCAGAGGAAAAAAAAGAATTATGAATTATATTTACATACAACAGTTCTTATATATATATACCCGGCGTCCTGTTTTTCGTCTTAGACCAGCCGAGCCAATGTCAGAACGATCGATATATACCCTGCCTACTCGTTGCTATCATGGGGAACACAAGAGGCGTTTTAGCCGTGCCATCTCGCGCTCGCGCTTGTGCACCGATTTTTTTTTCTCTTTCTCGCGCGCGCGCTACACACGGAAGCGGCTGAAGTATGCGCATTCGGAGCTACGCATTTTATTAATATTAATATTATTATTATTATTACTTTTGTTTAGTTCTGCTTGAGTTTCGCGAAGTCGATCTCAGCATAGGTGAAGTTGTCCTGCGTGGACGCCGGCGACACGGGCGCCGTATTGCCGCATTCCGGTAGATCGAGACTAGCGTAATGTAGAATTGACGCGCCCGGTTGCAGTTTCTCGTAGCCTTCGGAGTCCAACGGACTCGGCGTGGGTGTCGGCGTGGGCGTCGGCGTGGGCGTGGGAGTTTCGTCGATGAACTTCGGGGAAGATGGCTTCGACTGTTGTACGCTCGACGGCTTGAAACCCGGAGTAGGACTGGTGTTCGTCGGCGAGGCCGTGACGAGGCGCGGTTTCGACACCGTTAGATCCGCGAGTTTCTTGGTTATTAGATTGACCGACTTGTTGTGTTCTTGCGACGACGTGGATTTCGATATAATCCGAACGGTGGTTGTTTTCTCCACAGGACTAGGCGGCTTCTCGTTGTTCATCTTCGACGACGGTTTCGTCTCCGTCGACGGGGTGGAACACGACGTGAAGACCATATTCACGGGTTCCATGATCGCGTACTCACTGTCCTCGTCCTGTTTCGATGCGTCTGCCGTAGAAAAGTCGTCGTTTTTCTTCGTGAAAGGCTTTACAGGTGATTGAGGACTGTTCAGGGAGAAAGGGAAAATCGTGGACGAGGAACCCGTGAGCGTTGCTCGTGGCGGAGAGGCGGGTGTGCTCGCCAGACTCTCGGACGTCGGACTGCCGTTCAAAGGTAAAAAACTGGGAGTTTTATTAGACGGCTTGTTGCCCGCTTGAATCGCGATCGGTTGCGATCGCGATTTCTCCTTACGGCTATTCGTGCGTGTCTTGCGGTTGTTGCGATTGTTCCCCATGTTCATGTTTATATAGTCCTGATCTAGAGAAGGTCGCGTTTTAAAAGACATCTCTACGTATCCCTCCGGAGGACGCCTCGGCTGCGGAAGATCCATCGGCGCTGTTCTTGTACTACCTGAATATTCATTGTTTTCATAGAATTATTATATAATCTGTTATACAATGATATAATTTTGTTATAAGTTCACGCGAAGTCGCGAAAAATCACTTGCCTGGCGGTCCATTCGTTTGGTAAGTATCCTCTTGCATAGGCGACGACACTTGCTTCGGACTTGTTTCCAAACGCGACCAATCCTCCTTCGCGCCGTCCATCTTCATGTAAGGTCCTTCCGCTTCCTCCACCGGTTTCAGAGTCGTGATTACAGGTTTGTGGGTAAAAGGTAACGATGATATATGCATGTGGCTATGGTTGTGGTTGGCAGTGATTGTATTGTTATTATTATTGCGATTAATCTGCACAAGAAAGAAAACAAATTTTTCTACTGTCTCACGATAAAACACGGCATGAATTTTACCGGTCAGATCAAAAACATAACGATATAACACCTTATTTATGCCACTCATATCGACGTATGGGGCAGTGGTCGATATAGGAGCTTGTCCGGGCGACATGTCGACGTAGGAACTAGTGTCGGTGGCAGTAGAGTACAATTGCGGTTGCGACTGCAGTTGGGAACAGGACGTCGGTGGGGAGGAGTGAGCGGTCGAAACACTGGGTCTCGTGAAATCCAATTCCATAAGATCCTCCATACGATCGGACGCTCCGGAGCAGCCCGAATTGTGTCCCCAGGAACTCGATAGCAACGGCGCGGAGCTTGACTTCGAGTTCGAGTCCGAACCGGCCGGCAACGGCACGGTGGCCACGTTAGCTAACCTACCGATTTCGGGTCTCTTGGAACGACTACCTACGGAAAACGCTCGCACTCTATTGGCATCCTGTGGAGTGATATCCAACCTGTGTGCGCAAAGAGCAACATAAAAATATAAAATATACTTGCGTCAGAATGATTTCAACACTTTGCCAAACGTGAAATTTCAAACTCCTACCTATTTTTACGATGCCTGTTCGCCTGTTCCGGTCTCGACCCGACGGAGTAAGCTCTGGTCGGTCTGGAGGCTTGGAGATCCTCTCCGGGTGTTAGGAAGCTCGTCACCTTGTCTAAGTGGTATTCGGAAAACCGCAAGTCTGTACTGGGCGTACCGGACGTTACAGAACAACTGCTGCCGTCGTTCTGAGACATGTCGTCCGGAAAGTGGCCGTTGTGACTATTTACAGGGTCCATATCGACGTAACCGTCGTCCAGTGGTTTCTGACGCCAGCCGTCCACAGTACTCTCCTCCACGAGAGACGATCCGCGCGAATGCGAGTGAGCTGTCGTCGCCGGGCTCATGGGTATGTATGCGCCACCTCGACTAGGACTCGAGCCGCACGGACTATACATCTCACTTTGATAGGAACTCTGTGACCGAAAAGACAAATTGATTTGTCAATTGGTATATTTGAGAAACATTAAAAAAACCAATCGCTAGGATATTTACCTGAGAGGGCGAATGAGACTTGAAGTTTGGCGAGTATTTGAGATGCGTATGATGCAACGTTGACCACAAGGCGTAATCGTCACCCTTCTTGTCCAATATCATAGGCTCGTCCGGAGTCAACGAGTGGCCGTATCTCGAGACAGGATTTTCCTCCATAATATTCTCGCCGCAGTCGTCCATCGAAGGCGACGAACCGGCCGAGTCCGACGAGCAGACGTCGGAAGCGGGACTGATCGGCATCGACGCGACCGGCGGGGAATACGAGAGGCCTCGTCCACACATGGAATGCGGTCGCGGCACGTGGGTCAAGATGTTGGCCCCTCTGGGATGGTTCAACATCATCATCGGTTGTCCCTCGCTTGTGGTACGTGCCCTCGACGGCAAACTGTCGCATCGATCGCGCCCAGTAGCACCTGCAAACACATTTGTCAGAGATTTTCTCGTAACGGATAGTTGGTCGCATACAGGTAGAGTCAAAGCCAGTTCCATTGTCCCAGCATAGCAGCAGTTAATTGTGCGTTAGTATGTGTTGTGTAATAACTGTTATCATATAATATACATATCGAGAGAGAGAGAAAGAGAGAGAGAATTGTTTATTGTTAAACAACGTATTCTCTCAAGCATAGAAAATGAAATAGACAGTCACCCCATTAATTATTCTGCACATACGCAGATTGAAAATAAGTAAAGCAATGACGATTATATAAGAACCAGTTTACAATGATTATATTATCCAAGTATATATTAACATATGGAGAACATCCAGAAGAAATATATATATTTATGTATCCATTCTTTACATCTTCATATCCCATATAATGAATAAAAGATATATATATATACATATATATATATATATATATATATATATATATATATATATATATATATATATATATATATATATATATGTACAACCGAAGCGCTCAATTCATAATAATACATCGTGCACTTTTAATAGCATGCCAGCAGAACTTTACACTCGTAATTACTGCGGTCTTACGTTAAACAATTGTAAACACTGATCGATCGGGCCTCGTACATTTTGGATGTTTATGATATAATAATAGGAGGGCAGGATCGAATGCGAGACGGAGAAAAGAGCGTTCAACAAGCAAGATTGCAGAAACACTGAGGGGATAAGAACAGAGATTCGGATTCGATTAAACAAATATGACGGAACAAAATACATACACCGTAAAACGGATCGTTTAGACGGTTGCGTTTGATTGATAATAACGACGGCTAAGGGCAGCGATAGGGTTCTCTGATGGGATACTGTCGCAGTGGTTGTAGTCGTGGTGATCGTCGCGGTGACAGTCGCGGTGATGGTGTTGGTGATGGTGGTGGTGGTTGCGGTGATGGTAGTGGTGGTGGTGGTGGTGGTGGTGGTGGTGGTAGTGGTATTGGTGGTGGTGGTGGTAGTAGTGGCGGGTATGGTTGTAGTATTTGTTGTTGTGACATGAGTGGATTGGGAATTATTGACGGAATGAGGATGACTCGCTACCGAATGACGACGTCTAGCGGTACCGGCACTGTTGGCATTAGTCGTGTTGGCAATCCCAGTAGTCCAAGCCCCGGTACCAGCAACGGCTGCAAACCATACACCTCTCACTATCGCACAGCTCTTTTTGTCGTGAAAACACGTGCATCCCGAGCCGAATACTTTTGGATACAGATACGGCACGGATAGTGCGTTCGTACTGGTCGTGTTGTTAAAATTACGTATAACCGCGCGACCGTCGAATGTGTCTTGCGTTGCGTTAACTGATAAGTTCGACGTGTGAATTCAAAAACGCGCTCTCGACAACACTATCCGTATTATTTCGATTAAGTCTCTTTAAACGCGATAGTCACAACAATACGTACGCCAGTCGCACGAACATCAAGATTAAAAACCAAAACAAAAAAAAAAGAACGTACGACTTTAGCTTCTCAACTCTCGTCATCGTTTTAACAAGATGTGTTCATCGATACAGAAACCTAACACTTAAATATAATTTACAGATTTTCTATAACTTACTTGATGACGCGAATTAGTCATGCTATTTACAAAATGTCATGAAGCTAGCACCCATAAGAAAAAAAAAACAATATATGTAATTACTGCAAAGTCGACCAAGAAACTTTCCTTCCTCTTGACACAATTGGTCATTGCATTCATATCAATTTCGCTTTTTTACTTTGTTAATTACATGTCTCTCTCTCACATCGCGCGATTAATAATTGAGCAATATGTTGCCATCGATCTCAATTACGGCAAATTTACATCAATGCGTGTGTGTAAGTACCACAGTGGTTACCACATTATGTTAATGCACATACAACATATGATATATATGTACAGATATTATGTATGTATGTATGATATACACAAGTTCACAACGTTTGATATCTCAGGGTTATCGAGACCGAAATGCAATGACCAAAATACCTTCGAGCGAGATTCTGAACTCGGTGTGAAATAAAATCTCTGAGGAAAAGAGAAAGAAAAAAAAAAAAGAAAAACGATATGTTCACACACTGCCCTCGTTTTTATCCGTTGTCATTTTTTTTTTTTTTTTGCTATTCAAAAACCACAAAACGCGAAAAAGAATAAAAGCAAATAACAACTATGACAGAGAAACAGACCCGTGACTGTTTGATTGGTGGAGGAAGTACTCCGAGATTGTATGGGGACATAGGAGGTAGCAATCTGTTCCTGCAATGCTTCCGCTTGCTCCTTGTGTGTCCTCTGTTCCTCTGTAAACCCCGTAAACCCACTTGTGTTACTCGACAAGCTAAGCTCTTTACGTGTATTTGTGCCTATCACCTATGGTAATTCACTTAAGAGAAATTACAACTTAATGTGGTGTATGTGTAATTACGATCTAGGTCAAAAGGAAAAGACACATACGTCTCGGAAAAACGTAATTTACACTTTGGACATTATCGAGGAATTTACGTAAACAGGAAACAATACGTAAACTGACGTATTCAAGCAAAAAAAAAAACACGAAATAAAACAAGAAAAAAAAGGACGCAGTACTCTTTGACAAAGACTTAACACTGGACAATTTTACACTGTAATATCAAACTGTTTCTAACTGTGTATGTGAGCAAATCTCTTTTTTTTTCTGATATAAAACACACTGAAAAAAAATAAAAACCCGCATCTTCTGGCGTGTAAATCATATCGAATAAACAAATGTGAACAGAAAGCTACGTGGTGGAAAATCGCTGGCTCACCTAGGGGCGAGAAACTGTGAAGCTTCTGGCCGGTGTGCCGTCGCTGGAGAACGGATATGGGTTTGCTGGCTTCATTGGCGGACGAGCTGCGCATTCTCTGACGAGGTCCTCCTACCTCGTCCTTGTTGCTCTTCGAATTCCTCATCGCGGTCGTGATTACGTCGTACATGTTCAGCGCAATATTGTTATCTTCGACCGCCATCCAGAATTCGCCATCGCCAGTTACGGCGGACCGGCCGACCTCTATGTAGAATATGTCGTCCGCGAATCCACATCGTCTGATGTAATTTAGCTGTGCGAGAGATAAAAAAAAAGGGAGGGGGAAGGAAGAAAACCTTTTCCATTATTAAAATTCAATTTACATAAATCTTATATTTCTAAGCAATCTTTTTGTCGCGACTCTCCTATTGTAACGAATTTATATATCGAACGTTATTGTTGCGGTGAACTTATTGTGGGATGTTGTGCAATTATTTTCGTCGCGTGTCATCGTGTATTTCTATGAGCTTAATCTAAACAAAAAACGTCTTATCTACTCTACCAATCTAGCTACGTCAGGAGGAAAGAAGGAAAAAAACACTGACTCATCTAAATGCATGTCACACCGCTTGAATAAAGACAGTGAAATTTCGTCACCTTTTTGCATTATGCTTATTATCACATAGCAAACTTCGTAGGAAAAAAAAATATATATATATACGCGCACGCGAGGTCATGAGAACTCTGTGAGTGTTTACATTTATTATAATACAACTATAACAAACTGTTGGACAGATTTTTGGGAGAGATGACATTTGTCGTTAAGAGCTTCTTACGGAAATCTCGATGGAGTCGGTGTTGTCTTGCGCTCCTATCTTCACTAAACTCAAAGTTTGATCGGTGAGGCATAATCTGTAAGGTCCGTGAATGTTTTTCCGTGCCCCCAGACCTTTTCTCTGCATTGTAACTTGCCACACGTGTTCTGAAACAAACAAAAAAACAAGAACATCAGCAAAAAATTAAAAAAAATTGTCAACTTCGCGCTTCGACACTTGGCAAAATAAATTCGTTAGATCGGGATTTTGACAAATCCGCGAGTGGCAATTGGACGAGACAATCGCGCTGATAATCGAAGCGAATAATTTTTTTTTTCTTTCCACTGAAATAATGCGATTGGCACAAATCAACGCGCAATTTCGGAACAAAGGTACTTTGTTGTTTTTATTTAAACGTCAATATTGTTTTCGTTCCCGCAAAGAGCGCACACGCGCGCAAACAATTGCCAACGTTATTTTTATTTCAAGGCTGCGTAATTCGTTCAAAATGTAGAACTCGCAAACAAATAAACGGTCGGTGAAAAACACACTTCTCCACCCCCTTGCTGCTTCGTTTCCGAGATCTCGAGCGAATTCGGATTGGTCTTTAAAAGAATTCCCAATTGGACACGCGATTTATCTTCGACTACGTAGTCGAGCGGATAGACTATATTTGACCGAAACTAGCGGTTTAAAACCAATTTGTCTCGTCCGACTGTGTCCGATCGAAACGCGAAAACAAAATGAAAAAAAAAAAAAAACAAAAAAAAAAACAAAATCGTTGAAATAATGATTTAAAGTCGTCGATTCATTCCACTCGGATGTAAACAAACGCACACGTGCGAGTGGTGACGCATGTTTGCGGGTTTCTCCGCCAGTTGATACGTAGAGATGCGCAATAATCTCTCGCGTCGTCAACATCGAAACTCGATTATCATCCGCGAGGAAAATCGAGCGAGAGACGTCTTTCGTCGCGCTCGTAAATATTACATAATAAATAATTTAATTCGCACAAAAAAATCGTGTGAATTACATCGATTACATGTTTATTGTCACATTCGGTGTGACGGTTTTTTAGGTCACTTTGTTTTGCGAACAAAAAGATGATCAGAAAGTTGCAGATTATTTCGCGAACGAGAAGATCAAACCGAATTCGCGACACGAGCAGTGACAAAAATAATGGGGTGAGAATACGCCGATATGGCGCGCGCGAGGAATGCTTTTAAAGTGCTTCGCTCGCTCGCGGCGGGGAATTTGAAAAAGCGGCGTGTGTGTGTGTGTGTTCGAGACGCGATTTTACCGAATGTAGGCCGCGGTTGTTCTCCGTCGGGCACGTCCCCGCTCTGCAGCCTCAGCATCGCTTTCAGCCACTCGTCCAGCTCCTTCTCGTTGTCGAGGATCAGGCAGAAGCACTCGTCCTTCGTATAGAGGGCGATCACGTGCTTGTGCTTGGTGTCGCCGCGTTTGTTGATGTTGAAGCAGCTGTGCAGCAGAATGCTGCGCTTGGGCGGCTGTCGGTTCTCGAACTTCTTCTTGCTGTCGTAATACTCGAGGCAGGCGAGGCAGCCGGGCGCCTCGCCTCGCAGCACGAAGTACTTCTTCTTCATCGTCTTCAGCTTCTTTAGGTGGCCGTGGAGGACTATGGGCCCGCCCGAGGGCGACGCCGGGCCCCTGCCCGAGGACATCGTTGGGATGATAATCTTGACGGCCGTTAAGTCACAACAGCAACGACGATAATTTTTAATGTAATCGCGCGCGACCCCTTTCGCGTATGCGTATCGGTCTCTCGCACCTGCTATCATTCACATGGTATTCCTGTTGTACTCCAAGTTTGTTCTCTCTCTCTCTCTCTCTTTCGCTTGTGTCTTCCTTCCGCGAGACGTTCTCTCGTTCTCAGCAAAAGACCGAGTTCGTCGCCGCGAAGAACATTCCCACACACTCGCAGGCTGGGAACTTCCGAGACAGATTCGCGCGCCAACGTCTATCTATTTCTCTCTCTCTCTCTCTCTCCTCTCCTCTCTCTTTCTCCGTCTTTCTCTCACCGTCTGCCGATTGACGCTCGATCGCTACGCGATCTGCGCACTTTCGCGGGCATAACAACACAACGAGGCCGTCAATGTGTCAGCGAACTGCGTTCTAACACGCGCCGTCGTTGTTGCCGTCGAGATCCGCAACGTAGCGTCTCTGCCCCCCGTGAAAGGCGTCCTCGTGGAGCGAGTCCTCGGCCATATAAAACGTCACCGCTCCGACAACAATAATACGCGAACGTAGTCCGCACGTAGTCCTGAGTCGCGGCCAACGACACTCCGCGCGCGGATCCGCCGAACATTGAACGGAGTCACAACGAGACACCGGGAGCGGCCTTCGTCTTCTTCGCTGCGGCGGGATCCACGTTACGAGACGTAAATAAGCGGCGCACAAGCACTACCACCACCACTATTACCATTACCACCACCACTACTACTACTACTACTACAATCGGTGCACCACCACCGGTGCATGTGCACTCAGAAGCTGCGCCGAGGATCGAGGGCGTGCGTCGCTTTGCTACACCGCCTCTACTGCTCCAGCCCTCCCTACGGCGGCAGTCGACATGAGCGCGAACGCGCGCGGACGTCTACCTCCTTCTCGGTTAGGTTAGGAGAGACAATAACAACACAACGGCGTGTCACAATTGCTGGCGCGACGAAGCGACGAGCGCGCAACGTGGATTGATTGATGACGATAACGGCTACGGCGACGACGTTCTGACTCTTCGGTTTCTCACCGCCAGATTTTCTCTCCCTTTCCCACGTCGAGAAACCAAACGTCGACCAATTCCACGCCGAAACGCGCCCGACGACTCCGAGATGTCGCGCGACGGCACTTTCTCACTCTCGCTTCGCTCCCTCCTTCGTTCCGTCTCTTTCTCTTTCCCCGCGTCTCTCGGCACGCCTCAAATCCACCTGTCACGCGGTTTCGTCTAAATTTCGCTCGCTAACCGATCTCGCGGACCGACGACGGCGGAATCACAGACGAGCCACCACCGCTGGCTGCGCATCGCCCCGCCGCGTGGTGGAATTCCGTGCCGCGACGACCATCGTCGGGCTGAGCGCGAGAACGGAAGACTCGCCACGAGGTGCGGCCGAACGAACGAGCGAGCGAGCGAACGAACAAACGAACGAACGTACGAACGAGCTTCGTGCACCTGTTTACCGCTCCGAATAACGCAATTTACTGCGTGGTCCACCACCGTCGACGTGTATACACACGAATGCGCGCGCGCACACATACACGCTGCTCACATCCAGAGATTAACACACGGATAGACGAAACGGATAGACGACGACGGACGGACAGAGAGCGCAACACGCGCGCGACGGCGACACGCGTAACAGTTCGGAAGGAAGGAGAAGGGGGGTTCGAGAGGGATGACGGGTTGGAAGGGGGATTCACGGCACACACGGCAAGGCGTGTTCTCTGTCTCTCTCTCTCTCAGATCCGCGCGCGCGCGTTTCCATTCCGACTTTTGTGGAAAACGTGTTGTTACGCCGTACCGTGGAAAAAGGACGCGACGGATGTGACGAATTTTTGTTTTTTACAAACGGAACGAGACACGGGGGAAGACACCTCGCAGGTGGGCGGCTTGACCGAAATTTCGCTCCTTATCGGTGCGCGCGCGCGTGGCGACGACGGCGAGCTCCTCTCGATAAATAGGCTACTGCCAAGGGCAACGCGATTTTTTTTCATGCGCAATAGCGACGGCCGACGACGTCAAAACAACCATGGCAGCAGAACGACGAGCGGCATTCCAGATCGAAACGGGCGCCTGTTCCTCTTCCCTCTCTTTCTATATATATATATATATATATATGTGTATGTGTGTGTATATTTCTCGCACACCGCCACTGGTCGCGCTACACGACGTAACGTGAATGACTACTTCGCGACACTCTTCCCGCTTCCTCGCAGCTGCTCCTTGCTTCCTCCTGTCTTCCTCGGGAGCGGAAGAGAGACGCACACTACGCTCGTGTTATAAAACGACGCACCAACAGTATTGTCACACAGGCGGGTGTGGGAAGGGCAGGGGGAGTTGGACGAGAGATCCGCCTCGGTGGAATTTTGACACGCCGAGAGACACACGTTACGCCGAAAAATTTACAGGAGCGGTCGCACGACGAAAGCGCTGCGTCCTCCGATCGTCCACCACTTTCTTCCCTCGAACATCTCACGCGCGGCGCTTAAATCTCTCGTCGTCGTCGTCTCTCTCTCGTGCACTTATCAGGGATTTGCGTGTTTCCCCCTACCAATCGGCGCGAACACGAGACAAACACCGCGTCACACGCTCGATCGTGATCGGGTTCGCGCGGACCCGCACACACGTATCGCCGTCGTCGTCGGCGCGACACAACTCGCGTAAAACTTCGGCGGGCCCGTGCGTGTCACACGGCAGAAGGCGGATTTTTATACGCACCACGACGACGACACGGCAACACTCGCGCAAAATTCCTCTCTCCCCTTCTTTCGCTCCTTTCTCTCTCCCTATATATATATATATATATAATCTTTCTCTGTCTTTCTTTCGCGATCTGTTTGCGCGGGTTCACGCCTAGCTATCTGGCCTAACAGACGATCGTGTCTATCTTGTAAAGGTCATGTGTACGGTGAGCTCCGCAGTTGTAAACAAGATGTACGCAGGCGCCGAGAGCGCGCGAATGGCGGCGACATACGCGATACGGCTACGCGATTGTAAATACGAAGCCGAAGGAGAGAAGCACGCGCGCGAGCATTCTCCGCACCCGATCGTGTGCGTGTGTGTGCGCGCGCTACGCGACGTGGTTATTATGTACGTGTACACGAACGCGACGACGCGACGACGACGATGTCTGTACGCGTGCGGCGCAACGGCGCAACTACCTACTCGGTATCCGTCCGTTGACACGGTCAACGGACGGACACCGCAATGCGGAAGGACCTTGCGGGGATGTGTCTAGTTGTTCCACGCGCGACGGCGCTCGAGAATAAAAAAAAACTGAAAAAAAAAAGGATGATATGACAGAATTGAGAATTATATGAAAGATACGTTGTTATTGCGCTCGGAGCGTGTAATTTACGGTTTTGCCAAGCCAAGTTCCGCGCAACGTGCGCGCGCGAATTCGAAGTAAAAAAAAAAAAAATTCTCGCACTCGTCCGGCGAAAAGAAACGATCCCGTGTAGCAACGAGATGGTTTCACAATGGATACGTCGATCGGATGTCGCTCGCGAGCTTCGGAAACGTAACGCGCGTCTCAATGTCACCAGCCGCAATGCATCAGACGAATCCGACAGGGCAATGTTTACTAACGCTACTCCCCCGTCGATGCACCGTTCTCGAGGAAAAACGGGGGTGACGTGTTGATACACGCGTTCGCGCGGTGCGTGTCTCTTCCCCTCTCCTCTTTTTGAAGTACGCATGATTTCGCGAAGGCGATCAAAGTATGCTCTCTAAAAAGATCTACACAGAAAGGAGAAAAAAAAAAAGATACCGCACATATATACCGATGCGCAATTCAACTTTTAGTGCGTACAATTCTAAATCGATATACGAGGAGCGTTTATGCAATCGTTGAGATATGTCGTGCCCTCTTTCGAGTCGAGTCGCATGTTGTGTCGTAACGTGAATTATTTTGGGTATTTGAAAACATAAAGACGTATAATTTGTTTTTTTCTGTATTACATTAGACTCGTGTAAAATTTCGTTATGTTGAAATTTGTCTTCTTTCGGAGAACGAAAAATTGCTTTATTCCAAAGTTCCGAGTATTCTTATGTAAATGCGATATTTGGCAAGTGTCATATTTTAAATTACAATTGTTTTCCGTTTGCTTAAGAAACTCGTGCGGCAGATTCGTGCGAGCGAGCGTCAGAATTGATCAATCGTGTGATTTGGAAATCGAAGAATTGTCAAATCGTCGCCAAGCTCGCACGCGATTTAGCACGAAGAACAGTATCGCGCGTAGTCGTATATAAAACTTTATTCTAATTTTAGATGCGACTAATGTCCAATAAAAAAAAAAAAAAAAAAAAATTATTAACTCCTTACATCTATTTTTCTGTATCAGAGAATTTTCTCATCTGAACACATCTATAATTATATTAATTAAAACAAAAAACAAAAATTAAAGATCAAATAAAAAGAGTATTGTTCAGACAAGGAAATTAGTTCATATGAAATAATAATTCAATAAATATATATAAATATATATACATACATGTATATATGTACACACACACACACACACACACATACCTAACATAAAATAATTAAAAACTAGATAAAAAATATAATCTGCTTAAAAATATTATAGATGGGGAAGAGAGATATTTTTCATGTATATGTGTGTGTATATATATATATATATACATACAAACTATTGTGTATATATATATATATATATATGTATGTATATATATATATATATAGTATAGAAAAACAGTATATAAAATATATAAAACTAAACGTAAAAAAACTACACTTACTATTATAATATTACTACATGTATGTATAGGTAGTAACAGATGTCTATATACATAGATGTCTCAAATATATAGTCAGTTATCTTAATATGATTCAATTGTCATATAATTGAATCTCTGTACTTAATGGATTTTATATTTAGTCTAATTGCACTTTACAGCCTTATAAATCTAAGAAATATTCTTTGTGAAATATTATAGTATGTAAATATTATTGTTGTTGTTATTATTACTATTATCATTACTATACCTTTATGAAATTCTTAAACTTTTCATAAACTTAGTCTTTTATTCTCTATCTCTACCTATAACATTTAGATACTTTCCTGTCCGCATGCAAAAAAAACTTTTTGTAAAAAAACTTTCACAATCCCAACATTTTCTAAAGTTAAATTGTGAAGCGTGGTAAAATACTTTTATTACGATTGTGGAAGAAAACGCGTTATATATCAGTAAAATAGTAATAATAGGAATAGTCGAAAATGACATACAAATTATTTCTTTTTATTATAAAAAATAAAAACTGTAAAACACTAAACCAAAGTTTTTTTCAATACTGATAAGATTCAGTTCAAAGAATTATATAATGTATGTTGTTCTCTACTTTCTCTTTCTTTTCTCTCTCTTTCTCTCTCTGTTGCAAAGAGTATTTTTTAAGATTACAAAATTAAAAGAAAAGCTTCTTATTTCAACGGAGCATCTAAAGGTTTTCCGTTATATATGTGTGATACTGAAGCAAATCTAGAGTACTTGTTACCAAAACAAGTTCAAACTCTTGTTGCCTAAAGCAAAAAGAAATATTTTCTGTTTGTCCCATTCTAGCTACATAAGCAAAATTATAACTAAAACCTCCGTTCTTCTATGCTTTCTTCTTGTTGGGAAGAAACTTGCATTAGCATTACCCGAGGGCTAATACGAAGAGTACTTCCTAGAGTTAACACATATGCAAGTTGAAACTCTTTGGGCTGTTTTTCAGATCGGCACAACATTTATGTGAACACAGGTTAAAGTTTGCGCCGAATGATGCGTGATCTGTCCAACGAGTTTGAGCTAATCACACGTAAAAATGCCTTTACGAATACGTTAATAGCGTGTTAGCTTTTTGTTAGCACTATGCGCTAGTTTTTGTATCGTTAACAGTCACGCCGGTCTAAACGCACCTTTATGTAATCTTAATCGTCACAAAAGAGCTACGTGAAGGTACAAACAAAAATATCTACGCGGAGACACATATCAAGTGCACAGACGGAATACTTGATAGTCTCCTACTAATTTCTTTTTTTTTTTTTTTTTTTTGTATTGGACATATCTTAATCATGGCATAAAGTATCTACTTCGTAAACTTAACGTACTAAATATTTATACAGAGATGTCTCCGCTTGTAAAGAGAGAGAGAAAAAGAGATATGTAAAGAGAAGGAATTAATATTTTGGAAACAAAAAAAAAAAGATAATCGATTACAGGTAGTACAAAAGATCCGAGAGAGAATGATGCGGTTCCATCTGAATGTTCTGTCCGACCAAAGACACGAGTTTGTGTGCGTATTGGCAGGGAGCGGGCACACGTATCGTTCCGGGCCAATTGTAATACAAGTGGCACAGTTTATAGGTCAATCGTTGCATGTGGTCGGGCTCCATACTGGATGTATCGTGGAGAACGATGTAGTGTGTTGGTGTTACTGTACCTTCTCGAGTATTTTGTGGTATTAGGAAAAAATCGTAATAATTGCGTCGCGTCACGCAAGAATCAACAATGGTTCCTGCCGACGGATTTGTCAACTCGTTCTGCTTTCTCTGAGAATCAAAAAAACATCAATTGTTCAACTAATCTTAATCGACGCGACACGTATATCACATTGTTTTGTTATGTTGATTCGTGACACTTACATTATCAGGAGCGAAGAATCGCGTGTTGATACGCTTTTGAACGACAATCATGCTAAGTTTTGGATTATAATCTGGCGCGATACGGTGAAATGTCGCCTTCAATTGCTTCACTTCGTAATTTTCGACATAATCCAAATCGCCGTCACCCACTCCATCTCGGAATATAAATATACGTTCCGGATTGCACCCGTTGTGCTGATGTAACAATCAATTTCAAATAACGTACAAGTTAATGAAATTCTAAAAGAATTTTTTAAGTTGTAATTCCTTTTATTGCACTTATTACCTTTTTGTACGCATTAAGGGACGAAATTAGACACATTTGCAGCATGTCCACTAGCTCCTGCTTACTAGTTTGTATGCAAATTCTGCTGTGCCACTTAGTCAACTGATTGTCCATACTTGCAACAAATCCGGCGACGCTCTTTTTTGCCGGTCCTCCGGCACCAGAATGGTAAACATCTATACCGCATATCATGCTGTTTCGCTATTGCAACAAAATTTATGAGAATTAAAATTTCACAAAAATATTGTTGAAAAAACCAAACAAACAACACGAATATAAAACGACACGATAACACATTAATGGTCAGAACGTAAGGTTACAAGAAGTTAAACTGATATAAAAAAGGCAAAACAGTTTTTACGTTTTCACTGGAATTGAAAAACAGTAAACAACATACGCGCGCGATATTGTTAGAAGAAAATGCATATAAAATATATAAAATATAATATACATAAAATATATATACATATATATAAAACTAGCTACGTGATAATACAAAATTCTCTATATACCAATGGCATTTTTACTGTCCAAAGTGCTCCTCCCAGTTTACAATTCATTTGAAGCGCTATCTTTTCCGTCACACTTTTCAACTTCCCTGGATTCGAGAGTGTTTTCGATATGATCACTTGGGATGGTATACTTTTTCTTACGCAGCACAATCTATACAAAAACAACAGAACGCAAATTGTTCTTCAGAGTAAATTACTTTTAAAAATTATCAGCATACATAAATGACAGTGAAATTTCCAGAATGTAAAAATATCAAACACTCTTCCAATATATTACAAATTATTTTTAATTTCTTGTTTAAAAAGTCAAAAAGAAGGTGTAGCTTTTTATTTTTCTTATTCAATTGTTGTAATAAAAACATTACAATTATTAAATTGTAAGGAAGATAAAAACCAACTTACTTCTTTACCGCCGAATATCGATCTGAGCGATTTGTGGAAAACACAATTACTACCATCTGTACGCCTGATTCGATGCTATTGGTAATCGCTCGTAAGTACGTATCGATCTTATCGTCGTTTAACTCAATCTTATTGGGAGAAGTAAATTGTATTTTGACCGCGCTCACGATACTCATTATCATTTGCACGAAATCGCTCACATATCTATTATCTCTTTTCCAATAAATTATATGCCAGTTGGTCAAAGAAATCTGAAATCGAAAATCATATTACGCGATCAACGTTCTTGTAAGATTTAAGTCTTTTTTTCAATTGTCGATCGACTATTCGATATAACTTACAGCACGTAATACGGGAGATTTCACTGCGACGTTGCTCCAATCCGATGGTCTGTCATGTGTTAGTCTGACCGTATTGTTCCTGCCGAACACAATTTCTTCCGGATCGAGACGTCTCGCTCTAAGTTGAACGACATCTTCGTTCAATTGCAGACCCCATTCCGCAAGAATGTCTCGCGTGATCGATTTGGATTGAATTTCCTTTATAAACTTTTGAATCTCTTGTCGACGGAAACTGGGCGACGTTTTCGTAACGGTGCTTAATTCTCTCATGATTTTATAATTGGAGCGAATATTGTCTGTGAGACCAGCAGCGTATGACAATTCTGGCACCAGAAGTGTCAACCTTTCCTGTTTCTATAACATTGAAAAGTCATTTTTAACAATGACAACTTTCTAATAAACACAATTACGTTATTAATGACGCATACAATTGCGAACCTCGCCAGTTGATGTTTTAAAGTTTTCACGATGTACCAGAAGAGGTTGTTTGTAATCGTCAATCTCTATCTTCCACTGTTGTTTGTAATAGTCTATTAAAGATATTTCCTCTCCGTTTTTCATGAATGTACACCTTGGTGTTTTATCCCAGGCAATGTCATCTATACGGTATGTTTTGTTGTTATATCGAGTCAATACACTTGTACCAATGATTTCGTTCATGGCTCTTTCTCTATAAGTTTTTGAGTCCATATTATAGAACTCGGCGCTGTGAAACAAGTGCACAGAATAAAGTTAACCTAATCTTCTTCTAACTATTAATAACTATTAATAATTATTAATAAGAGACTTATTTGGAGAGAAGTCTTACATCAGATCCCGTATAGTTTCCGTTCGCAACACTCTGTGTTTAATGTCTACACACAACTTCAAACCACCTTCGTATTCATTTACGGCAGTTACGTAACCGGGCCACACTTCTAATCGATGACTGTCGAATTTGTGTGTGCCGCTCGGATTGAAGCTTTGTCGACCTATACGAACCAAATCGAGCGCGCGCATAACACGATTAAACAGAACATTGAAAAACTGAACATTTTCGTTCATTTTTTGTGTTTTTCTGTAAACAACTACCAGTGTTACTTCCGATCCATCCGGATGTAGTGACTTAAATCGTGTGACCTGAAAGTTTTCACAATTATTCGCATTTAGTTGTACATATTGCGTTAGCTGTATGTACGTTTTTTTTGTTTTTTATTATTATGGCTTACCTCTTGCGGCAATTTGATTGGCAAAAAAAGTATCAAACCATCGAATATTTTTGTTTGTCCTAAGATTTCTGAATGCTGGTTTAACAGCCTACGCCGTAGATATTGCGATGCAATATCTGGCGAATATTGCACGTCATATTGATACAATCGCATACTAGGGTCTGCTTTCAAGTCGATGTAATTTGTGAACAAGTTTATCCTAATAACAATTTTTTACTAAGTGTTACTCTCATAATACATCCATCACTTAACACACATAACAGTTCCCCGACATATTTTTATAGTCATATATTTATACCAATAAATTTTTGTGATAAATATTTCAGAGATCACTTATTTCGAAAATTAAATTAGCTTTTATTTAATTAACACATGACTTAATCTTATAAAAAAAACTTCTCTTACAAGTATTTTGACTATATTTACCTTTGCCCACTAGTTCCTTGTCGACATACTGGCTCAGTGCCTTTGCTTTCTTCACATGGGATATCCTCTGAAACAGGATTGTCGTATACAGAAACATCCGAGAGTTTTCCCAAAACTCCTTCTATTTCTTTGTGCATAGATGCACTTGATTCTAAGCGAGAATCCCTGCTTGGTCCTGTCTCACTGAAAAGAATAATTTTATTTGTTGCAAATGCAAATTCATCAAACACAAATCATTCAAACACAATCAAGATTTGGTGCACTCACTTGTGTCCTGGTGGTGACAAGTGCTGAACAAGCCCTCTCCCACGACTTACTGCAGATAATGGTGATGGTGGTAATCTAACAGGCTCTACATCTCTACCACCAAAAGTTTCTAATAGTTTAGAAGCTAGACTTGCACGTCCACGGCCCAAAGACACACTTGTACTGATGGAACTTTGATTAGATTCTTCGAGTGATCTCGTTTGTTCCGCAGACGATGGTGTTTCCAACGAATGTACTAGTGCGCGAGAAGCGATCTGTTCTTCTTGCCGCCTCCTCATCATTTCAACGAGGGAACCTTGCCCACGTCCTTTTGTAAGTTTCTTTGAATCCATTTTTGTGTGAAATATTCTTCAGTAAAACAAAAACAACAAACTACTAGTCCTTAAAAAAAAAAAAAAATACTTGTTACATTTCGTACATGTTCAATGCATAACGCAATTTGCTATTTTGTAAAGAAACAGTTTTCTATTTAATCAGAAAATTAATGTGTATCTCCTATTAGATATTATCAATAAAAACAGATGTTCTACACGTGTATTATCTCGTAAGACTTCAAAACAGATTCTCGTCGTTTTTGCATTCGTGAGAGAAAGTTGGGTTATGTTTAAAAAAAATGCACGTACTACTAACTCAGTTTGTGAAAAAAAAAAAAACGATAACACAGATATGAATGATGCTTTCGTAGAAGAATCATGAAAGAACGATGAAATGGCAGTGAAAAACACGTGTAAGATAATTTGTAAAAAGCCACGACTGTAGTATTTTTATCTCACACTATATCTAATCAGTTATTCGGGCGATATTCAGGCCGAGTTATACTGAGACCAAGTAACATTTTCGGCTAGAACAAACGATACTTTCAGCTTTCCAGCTCGCGTATACATGGATCATCCTTATTGCAGGACCAAGTAGGATCAAAGTCTCGCTGCTTTGCACTGTACATTTTTTGTTGCAGTTGGCGCTAGTTGGCGCACGCAGCATGGAAGCATTAAGTGTCGAGTTTCGCCCGGAAAAAATCAAACTTCTCTTTTAGCGTTTTTTGATCGAGTTGATTAATAACATCACTTCGGTAAATAAAGCAATATGTCTGTGTAGCGGAAAATTTATTTGTTATCATTAAAATTTACGCATTGTCAAAAGACACTCGCGCAATAAAATCGCGTTCAAACAGCGCAAGGCACTCCGTGCTTCTATTACGTAAAACTGAGTACTGAAAAGAGATAAGATAAATTTCAAATGAATCGATTTCTTTTTAGTCGATTCAACCGACTCAGGTTGAATTAAGAAAAATTTTGCGTTTTCAATTAACTAACACGCAAATAAAAATGTATGTTACATCAGAAAAAATATGCGAATCATCCTACTGTCGTGACTTTTTTCCGCTTCACAACATACGATTTTACA
Organism: Pseudomyrmex flavicornis; assembly: GCA_014825475.1. Taxonomy (NCBI): domain Eukaryota; kingdom Metazoa; phylum Arthropoda; class Insecta; order Hymenoptera; family Formicidae; genus Pseudomyrmex; species Pseudomyrmex flavicornis. Next base: position 28,970 of record QVNW01001761.1, read on the forward strand.
CATATGTAATCGGTTTAATGAAATTGACAATATTACGACAGAAAACTTTTACAAGTGAAAACCAACGGCCGACTAATCTGCCGCGGAGTCGAGGCTCATTACCTTCGATAGCAAAATCCGTCGAAAGCGAAGAATTTTCGCAACAAATTTTGTCGTCAAAGAAAAGCGAATTTGAATTGTCAGAACTTGTTCCTTCCAAGACCGTCGGCAGAATTACAACAGAGCTGCAACAGAATATCTTACTAAGAATCCGTCGATGTTCTGCTTACGCTGCAAAATTGTTATCATTGTGCGCTTGCCGAGTATGCAACTCTTAAAATTACACATCTCTGATTTACAAATATATAAATCTACGTACCTGAGATTGCTTACAGATTTCAAGACAGATTCGCTCGAGTAATCAGCTAACGTGAAAAAAAATTTGATGCCGTGCGTACATTTGTGAGTTTCGTTGTTGTTCGAATAAACTTAATGTATATTGGCAAAACAATCCTATCAGTTAGTTACGGAGTTTAGAGCTTTCTATCCAGTTCCGTTTCTTACACAAAATCCTTCCAACATTCTTCCATCAGAGGCAAATCAAACGAGATCACTTCGATCAGTGTCCGGGTCGGGTTTCTCCTTCTTCAAGGAAAAAAGGTTACCAAAGTTTCAGAAAGTACAGTGGCGCTAAATTCAAATGTCAAATACGGGATTGGTCGAAATTATTGTAGCCTCGTGGCGCACGTAAACGGAATGACCAATCATTGTCTTCTAACAGAAAAATGAGGGCGCTTTCAACGACATTCGTGATTGGTTGTCTGCTCGTCGAGTAGCGTTTGATCGATCAATCAGGAATCTGGCTATTCTTGGTTCAATCGGACAATCGCTATCGTACCGATAAGCAAAGGTTTAAAAAGATGATAGGAGAGATATCGCGAGAGAACGATTACTTTTGAAAAGAGGAAATGAATTGAAAATTATCTGTAGAAAACACTTACACTAAAAAACGTCTGACTAAAAGAACCAAGATCGTTTTCTTGGAAATATTACACCAAAAAATATATCAATATTTAATTCTCTTTCTCTCTCTCTCTCTCTTTCTCCTTATATTATATATTTTGTTTTTATATAGCTACAAGATATATTACATATTGAAAACGTCAATTGAATTGGTTCTTTAGCCTTGTGTGTACTTACAAACATTTTAATAAAATGGTTTATTTAATTATTTCAATACAATGCACTTTTTTTTTTAAATTCGTGAGATATAATTCATTATATATTTACAGGAAGTCATATATAATTAATTAAAATAGAATTATAATAAACTCTAAAGTGATTCCAACAATGAAGTTATAAAAATGTTCAAAAGGTACGATTGGCCAAGTTCAGTCAGTGAACTTCATATACTGTACTACAGTATTCACTCTAATAAAAAAAATAACTTTAGAAAACGGTCTGAAAAAGATATAAAAGACAGAAAGAAAACATGTGCTTGTTCTTATCTACTATTACATAAGTCATTGATTAATCAAAATCAAAGAGAAAAAACAGTACATAACATACAAGTAATCTATCCTTTCTTTTTTTATATTAAAGTGAGTATTTTAGTAAAGTATAAAGTTCACTAAGCTATTTTGCACATTTTGACAAGTTTAAACGTGGATGGCAAGAGGTCTCTCAGGCCAATATTCGTAGTCGGATCTTATGCTTGAGATCGTCTCAAGTTCATCTTTAGACGGTCTACAGACCGTACATCATCTTAAGACGAACTTAAATCGGTCTTAAAATGAGATGCTTTTTATTTAGTCACTCAAGTCGACACGAGTGGATTTCTATATGTGTTTTGCAGAACCATGCAGAACCACTGACTTCAATTCAACAAAAGTCAATAAATAAAAAACATTCAATAAGATTAGACTAACCGGCCTTGGACTTGAGCTGTTTCTTAAATGTGACCGCGTTTCTGAGCACAAGTATACGATGTGTATCGATTCACCTCTACAAGGCATAATAATGGCACTTGACACTTGCATAAGTATCCTATTACGACGTACAACACTGGAGAGGACATTTTTACGCTAGAACATAAACTCGACAGACGCGACATACAATATAAATAAAAGATTGTCTAAAACCTTGTTTGTTTGAAACTGTTTTGTTTGATTATCTCATTCGTATAATCGTTCCGAAAATAAAAACATTCATGATTCTTTCTTATCACAGCGCGATCTCCCTCGTTGTTTCGTAAGAGATATAAATGAAAAATGTATGTAAAACATGATAAAATGCGACTGCAATCTGTATCACGTAATATGAGAGAAGATATAAATAAATGCAGGTGCCGCCAATTGTCTCGTATCATCGAGAGATCTTATTGTTCTTTTACGATTATTTCCTGCCAGTTGATTAATCGCAAATATTAAATATAAAAAAAAAACCTATGTTTTTTTGATCAAAAATCGTTGTCCCAACCGGAAACATCGTCAGGCGGCGGCGGATCGGTATCCGCCGGGTAAGCGTCGAAATTCGCAGTGTCTATAGCGCTTTGGACTCTTGGCAGTATTGGAGGCTCCAGCGTTCGCGTTCGCAAACCTTCCCAGTTAAAACCATCGAACCATCTATGGAGAAATCACCGTAAATATTCATCATCACTCTGATATTTCTTTGTCGACTTCTCGAAACAATAGAAAAATACACTTACTTGTGTTTCTGTATCTCACTGATACCTCCTTTCTGATACCCAAGACGTTCCGCTGGATTGTCTCTGTGAATAGAGAAGCAATTGTATCATAAATGTTTATCATTTGCGTGTGGATATTAAATCAAAACTCGAATACATAAACATGTGTCACACAACTCACCTGCAAAGCTTCTTAATGAGCGCCATCGCGTTACGTGTGATAGATCTGGGAAAGTCGATAGCGTCTATACCTTTCAGAATAATATTGTATGTCTTCATCGGATCGGCGCCATTGAACGGAGGCGTACCCGTGAGCAACTCGAACATGAGAACTCCCAGAGACCAGTAATCGGCGCTTATGTCGTGACCCTTGTTCAGAATAACTTCCGGCGCCACGTATTCCGGGGTGCCGCAGAAAGTCCACGTTTTCCGTCCGTGATCCAAACGTTTAGCAAACCCGAAGTCCACGAGTTTGACATACCTAGAAGGTACAATAAAAAATTCTTTTTTTTTTTTTTTTTTTTACGCAATAAAAATAATTTATAATATTTATGTACTACTAGTCTCTCTCCGTGCGTCTTCAAATACATACAGACGCAGCAGTTCTCACCCTTGATTATCTAACAGCAGATTTTCCGGCTTAAGATCTCTATAAATAATATTTCTCGAGTGCAGATAATCGAATGCTTCCACGACGCAGGCGGTGTAAAATCGCGTAGTCGCGTCGTCAAAATGTTCCCTGTTCCTGAGAACGGTCCACAACTCGCCGCCCAGACAAGCCTCCATCAGCATATACAGATACTTCCTGTCCTTGAAGGTCTTGTATAGTTTCACCACGAAGTCGCAATCCGCCTCGCTCATGATCCTCTTCTCCGACATGATGTGCTGCTGCTGCCGAGTCTCAACTATCTGCGCCTTTTTCATTTGCTTCAGCGCGAAGGACCGTGTGTTGTCTCCGGCAATTTGAACTAATTCGACTCTTCCGAAACCACCCACGCCGAGAGTCGCGATAGTCCGAAGATCTTGCAATCTTACATCCCGGAATTCCTCGTTTAGTCTAAAAAAAAAAAAAACATAGCAAGTCTGTCACACGCTCAACAATTGTAATATTCTCGTACTCGTTTTAAACCTAAGTTGAGAAAAAAAACGATTATAAATCACAAGTTGAGAAACAAATCTTCATAAATAAACGGTCATAAACAAACGGTTATAAATAAACTTGTGTCTTTGCCGCTTATATCTTTTTCGCATTTATCTCTGTTTTTTATCAGTTTTATCACTTACTTGAAGCGTACAATTTATTCTCCCATCCTAATGCAAAGCATGGAAACATAATATTTGATATGTAATAGTAAATATACATGTGCGCAAATGTCGAATATATACAATATTTATCTGATACAAATCTACTTCTTAATTTAGCAAGAGATGTATTTACCTCCTACGCTCTACCAGCTCGTCTCTGTATCGCGTTCGGATTTCGTCCAAGGATGAAATTAACTGATTAAATGTCTCGCGGTCTATTACCAGACAGCTCACTCCTTCTGGGTCGTCAGCGATGATATTAGCGGTCCTGAGATCATCTCTACAAAAATAAAGAACATTGTCGTATGTTCGCAGCGCGCAATAATTTTAGCATCAGATTAACGAGGGAAAATGTTTAGGATAAATTTTTTAAATATTTTATTAAAACACACACGCAAGTATTTAATGCACAAATCGAGTTTAATTGATCGAGATAGAGTTCAATATTTTATTTGTAATTGTATTATATTTTAACTATGTTTATTTTGTCGCAATAAGAAATATCAAAAGCTCGAACAAAAAAAGATTAATTGTGACTTACCCTTGCAAAGCCTTTTCGCCGAAAAAGTCACCTTTTCTCAATGTTCTGATGTATTTTTCTTCTGTCGTATCTGGTTGCTTTATTGTCACGCGAACTTCTCCTCTACTGATAATGAAAAACGTGTCACCTCTCGCTCCTTGTCTGATTATGTAGTCCCCGTGATTGTAAAAAGTCTGAGATTGCAAAATTGACAGAGAAGTAAACAGCTTACCTCTTCCAAAACGTCCGAAAGTTTGATCAGAGTCTCCTCGGGCAGATTTTTGAAGATCGGTACGCTGAAACGTGGATAGGTATCTCGTTTATTGCTTAAATATTAATGCGCTACAAGGTTATCCGTTGAAATTTCATTACTGTCGCGCATCGTGAAACTTTATTTTTACGCGTGTTTATTTTTCTTGGCGACGAACTCTGTAAAATCTTCGATCTCGATCGCGGACGTCACGTAAGGAACCGAGAGATTTTTCGTACGTCGAAACATTGATGTATCGTGGTGTTTGCACAGGTGGTCCTTTTCTCTAACACCAAACATCGCCCGGATTATGAATGATTCATTTACGTGAATTTGTCGTTTTTATATAAATGCCGCGCGTTTAAACTTCCGTCGGAAACGCGCGTCTCAGAGATATAAAAAAAAAAAAAAAAACAAAAAAACAAAAACAAAAACAAAAAACCGCTGTTTTCTTTTATAAATTTTTTTTTTCATCGTATTTGAATTCGGAATCTCTCCGACTGCCAATCTTCGCGCCGAAGGATTGAGATCGAGTTTACATAAAAAATTAACGCCAGACGGTCGGTTTTGTACCTCTTCAAGAAGTCCGTGTATTCCGCCTGTCTCGAGAGGCCGGTCCTCATCATAATCGTTTGGAAGCATTGCCGGTCGATGGCCCAGAGATGACAGTCGGTCGCGGCGGTGATCGTTGCCGTGCGCTTGCAGTTGTAAAGAATTGCAAGCTCACCCAGCACCTTCCCGTGCTGCAGAGTGCTGAGATACTTGCCGTCCCTCGACACCTCGACTTTACCCTCTGAAAAAAAAAAAAAAAAAAAAAAAAAATTCACACACACACACACACACCGCAATGACCGCGTAATATGTTATTGACCCGAGTCACTTGAAAACGATACGACTGTTATGTTATACTTTTATATGTGAATCGGCAATTCTAAAGAGCGTGCAGAAACAAACGGAAAGACAGACCGTTTGAAACGAGTTTGGGAACAGATCGATATAAAATGTACGACCGGTCGCCGAGTCTGCGATGTGACTGGTGAAAAAAAATAATCAGGTGTAGCGTTTCAGATATTTTAGATACGCGTTCGATTTTCTCAAACGGTCGCCAACGAAAGTCGAAAGACACGTTCTGCATATTCGATTATGTTAATTGTCTAATTTTTTTACGACATCGTTAGAGAGGGACACACACACACACACACACCTCCCACTGACATTTCTTTCTGAAACTGAATCCGGTTGCGATCATTCTTTCGGTCAAAACGCCAACGCTCGACTTGCTCGTGACATTTGTCAGAAGAACTCGGAAAGGTTGCTTCGAACGGTATTCGAGTCGTGGAAACCGCAATTGCACACCGCATCGCTCATTTGTTTCCCGCTAATATGTTAGTTTTTTCAAACATTATGTTGTACACGTTGTGTGTCAAGTTTGCTGTAAAATTTTATCCGAAAACGCAATAAAATAAAATGTTTTTTCCTTATAAAATTGACGCGCAAAGTAATGTCAGAAACTGACGATATCTCAGATTACTTTTTTATTTAAAACTCTGCATAAAGACGTCGACAAAATAATTGCGCGCGTTTAACGAACATGTAAAATATATATCGAATCGACGGATGATCGATGGAAAGGAGATTGTCGCAAATCGAAATAGACTTTTTTTTTCTCTTTCTCTTTCTCTCGTCTCATCGTTCGCGAGCGAGAGATGGCTCGATTGGGTTCGACATCGCGCTACAGGATATAGACGACGGTCCACGGTCATATTGTCCCGCGAGAATTGCTTTCACTTCCTCGCGCGCGTATTACAATACATACGTACACACAAAGGCGCTTACGAATTCACACAAAGGGATCCCGCGCGAACCGGTTTCGTACACAAGCGATGTGAATCGCGATGGGATCATATCTTTCTCCATCGACATGCCAACCATTGAGTTAAACGGCCAGAGCTATAATAAGCGCGCGCGCGCGTCTGTTTATACACGCTCTTATTGCCGCGAGCGATGTCCTATTTGATTTTACGTATCCGCCGACATTTTCCTTTTGAAACGACGACGCGTGTCTCGTCGTTTCGATATAATGTTGCTGCCAAGCGAGCGTGCGATCTGCGCGCGTTGGACGAATGAGTTGCGAAATACGATCGGACATCGGATATATTCGAAATCGGAGATCGATGCAAATGTTGCTAAAAAATAAAAAAGAAAAAATAAAAACCCAAGCTCCTTCTCTTTTTCCGCCCGCGTAAAGAAAAATACCGGCTGATCTTGTAGCTTTTCCTCTTTCTTGGTTTTTTTTTTAGACTCAATCTGTAAAACAAAGATCTACGCGGCGATAGAGTAATATGTTTCGTAGACACTCGAGAGGGAACAACGAACGTGTATCTGTTACATCGTGCGTTTCATAACTTTCCGACACACAATTGCAACGATTGCCAGCGCGCGCGTTGTTCGGCCGGTTTGCACTCTTGCCCCAGTTTGATGTGCCGCTGACCTTCTAACGCGGGGATCTTCAGGGAAAACTCTTCGTAAACGAGAAATCTACGTCAGATCTAGCTATCGTAGAATTCTCTTGTTTTCAAAGAGAATATCGCACATGCTGCGTGTATACACAGCGTGTGAAAGTTATTTAAGTCCTCAATTACGAACTCTCTTTGTGATTATGTGTTGTAACTAGCGTGCAAATTTATGTTCCAAACAACATTTACATGTTCGCACAACACAACCGATGCGCGTAAAAAAATTTTTGCCAAGATGTTACTCGCGCTGATAAAAGAAAATAATTTTACGTATTCACTTTCTAGATTTAATTCTTTTTTTTTTTTTTCACGTGTTTTCTCTGATTATTTTTATATTTTCAATATCTTCACCGAGACAAAAATGCGAATTTTTCTCACAAGAAAGAATCTCGAAAGAATCGATTTAATTAATGCGCGCGAGACCGAAGGAAAAATAATTTTGCCGAAAGTAGGTTAACGCGTATAATAAATGCGTGTGTGTCTCCTTTACATATAAATATATTCCCAATGATAGATACTTATTCGCGCTTGGAGTTACGTGAATTTGCATACGCAATGAAAAGACGTAATGGAAGCTGATATAATCGCTTCTGCATCAGGCGACTGCGCGTCCTAAATTCAGAACAATAGATTCAAAGATGTGTGATATTTGCTAAACTACCGCTGCTTGCTTGTCGCAGGAATGTCTCAGGAGGTTTTTAATTGCGAATAATAATCGCATTTGCATTTTCTGTTTCCACACTCTTCCTTCACGTGAAATCGGAGAAACTCAGAAAAACTCGGAAAACATTGGTGTTATTTCGATCGCGTGTGCGCATCGCCATTCTGCACGAGCTGCAAGGAAAGCGCGCGTAAGTAATTGCAACGCGGCTAATGAAGAGACAAAGGCGCGTAATAATTAAGTACGCGCTTCGATGACGCGTCGCGAATATTATCAATCGCGCACATAGTTCGCGAGTCGTCGTACAATAAAATTGTTTTTCAATATATTTTTATCTCGGTATTCTTTAAACAATTACAAGATTGTTAGCATATATTTCAAACTGCAGATAAACAATTTAATTATCTGTTCTAAGCGCGCCAAAGTCGTCATCTTTCATCTCATCGGCGACCAAAGAGGATTAGTCGACAAGTTATTTTTTTTTTTTTTCTCATTTAATGCTCGGTTGTCTCGCACAAAAGCATTGATATTCTTTCAAATGGGGATACGAGAGAACCTTTTGGATCCGAGAATAGAAATCTGCCTGTGGAGAGGATTCTGAACGCAATCTACCTCCAGGCGGAGATGATGACCGCGTCAAGTTACTTATGCAAATCATGCGAACTGTGTATACAATTCTTTTAGAATCTGTGAATGACTCGTTCGTTTAAATCCTCAGAAATACACGGCGTTAATTATGTAACTATGAGCCGCGAAAGTCGAGAGAGCTGTGCGCTTCTGTCACTTTCGACGATTTTATTTCTTTCTCTCTCTCTCTCTCGCGAGAAATAAAATCGTCGATCGCGACTGCGACGAGGTGTTTAAAAACACAAAAGAACGTGCGTTCTCGCGGTTTACGCACGCAAATGTTTTCTGACATGTCATCGAATCGTTTCACCGAAACAACTGATTATGCGCAACCGTCTGATGTTTATCAAATATTCAACGTCGCACCCGCGTGCTCGGTTGACACGTATGTGTACCGTTGTAAGAAAAACGAATCGCCGATCTCGAATAACTGTAACTGCGATTAGTCACCACCGAGCTCTTTTGCCATTGCAATCAATATTTCGCGATTAATACGGGCAGAAAAATTTGTAAAAAAATTTGTAATAAAAAAATTTACGCGTGTCTCTCTTATTCCTCCAATAGCGAATTAAATCGCTATTGCTGTTCTCTGTCCCGAATATTGATTTATATTTTCTTCCACAGTTTCTCCGTAATTTTTTAAAATGTTTTTTATGTTGTAAATCGCGTGACACCGACATAACAGAATATTTAAAACTCAATACATCGCGGAAGAAGAGTATCACGAGAACGTCCTGTCTACAACAATTATTATAACTTCGCCGCAAGATACGCCACAAAGCAAGAAGATGCACGTCTCGATTCGCGCGTGTAATCTTCGCTCTTCTCGCTTCTGTGTATAGGTTTCGCATTTTTTCTTTTTTTCTTTCGAAAGATATCGATTTTCTTACATCGCGGTCGGAGCTCGAGCCGCGAACCGTCAAGCACATGACGTTCGCAGTCGTTGGTACCTTCAGCAGGGGGGAACAAAGAAGCTCACCCGATATACCTGACACTGACGGACCTCGGGAGAACGAACGAGGGGAAAGGGACGGCAAAGAACGGAGGAATCCTCGCCGAGGTTCGCGCGTACCGGTACCGGTTGCTTCGTTCGCACCGAAGAAGAGCCGTTGAATACCCTCATCACGTGTACATACACGCGGTACATCATCTTTTAAAAATTAACGTGTCGATGTTTTAGTAAAATAATTTCGAGGTAATTTCATCGGACACGTTTTCACTTTCACTGGATTCTGGAGTGAAATTTTTTTTCGACGGAAGTTCGCGTAACGAGTTTTTCACGTGTCGGTATTTGATCTGCAATTAACACCTGCGGAAAGAGAGAGAGAGAGATAGAATAAAGTCTCCTGTCACCGTACGAGGGTCGCTGTTAACGTCATAAAGCGAGCTCAAAGGATCAGTCGACTGTCGATTACCTCATTGTTGCCTTCAAACCGAGTGCGGAGTCACGGTTTTTGCGCAAAACAGGATGTTAAAACTGGCACACTATTGTCGATTGCGGAAATCGGCGGTCTCGACCGTAACTTGAACGTTCAGTCGTTACTTCTGATCGTGCGGTTGGGATTTTTCGGCTTCTGATTTTCAAGTCCGTATAATCAAATGTTAATTAAGAGAAATAATGAATTCGTCAGATAATTCATATTTCGAGCATAAGAAATTCCCAACTGATTCACTTGTGGGAGGAAAATCAATCATTGTTCAGATCGCAGCTTTTCCGCTGCTGCCCATGGAAGAAGTCCAATAGAGACCGAGGTTCATTCGACGACCCGACAGACCAGCCCACACGCACAACGAACACGCTTCGTTGCGGTTTTATTAACAATTATAAATTTTAATTAGCGGAGACGGTCGCGCGCGACCGTCCTCGACTTGACGTCGGAACGTATAATTTTATTCGTACGGTCGTTTTGCGGTTGAGTCACGATGACGTCCCGGCGGAAATAAATCGACAATATCTACGCGATCTTACGTTACAACAGCAACGAGCAAACTATTTGCGCGCCGACGTGAAATAACAGATGTAGCAAAAAGATTGCGTTCGAAACGATTTCACAAACATAACACCACAGTCTGTAATAACAATCCCGCGCGCGTTTGACTGAGAAACGAGAGAGGGGGAGAAAGGGGTAATCTCACCTGGGATTTTTGTTCGACGGACTGTCATTGAGAAATACCTGCGCGCGAGAGCCGTAATTATATCCGGCGGAAATTTTTATCACCTCATCGTCGTCGGAATTTTTAAGTCTTCTGTGAAGTAATTACATCGTTAAGTAATAACGCGCGAAATCATCACGATCGGATCCGATCGTTTATCGCGTTAAACAATTGACCACGCGGTAATTGATTGCGACATTAATTCTGAAGAAACGAAACTAAAAGCGCCCGTGTAAGAAATTACGAAATTATTTTTCGCGCTGCGCGCTTGAGTGAATAAAAAAACCGAAGTGAAAATAATTAATTAGAATCGCGTTAACTGCATCGCGATTTCCTGTTTGTCCGATGATTTGAACTCAAGACAACAAGATGAGAAATTTGTTTCTACTTTTCGATCGCGTCTGAACCTCGGGAAACTTTATGTTCTCGCGGGACACCGATTTGAGAATTCATTTGGGATAATTTCAGACATATGTTCGCGCGCGCGCGCGTTAGATATGTCTGTCGCAAGCGATGCGACAACGCGTATAGCGCAAACATTTTTTTACCCCCTTTATTCCGTTTATCATCTTCAAAGCGGCATAAGATAAGAATTTCACTCGACGACTGCATGATTTGAATCTTCACCGTCTTTACCAACGGTTTTAAGAAGCAATAAAGCTCGATAATTTTACGACAAAAGTCTTAGAATCTTAAGGAAAATAAATAAAATAAAAATAAAACTCATCGTTTAGAAGACGTCTGTATCGAACGAACACGTGTAACTAATTTACACGCAACCTTCAGGAACGCGTTTGCGTTTGAAAGCAGCTCGGAGACGAATTGTGTGTGTCTGTGTGCGCGAATATGACATATCGACTTAGCGCGTTCGAGCATCGGGCAGTAACGAAGCGACAATGACTACCTAGCCGTGTGCTTTCCATTATTTCCGATTCGCGTCAACACACGCGACTTTCTCTAAGGCGACTCTGTAAATCAGCGCGTGAACGCGAGATGCACTTCGCGCTCTAAAGAGAAAATTGCCACGAGTTACGGTAATTTATTGAACGCGTTTATTATCGACGACGATATGGATCGTTTAAAGATCGTAACAGGTATCCGGCGCGAGTTTTACGTGCGTGAATACGAAATTACGTTAGAAAGTTTCGAAAGTAATTGTTGCAAAGCAAGCACGCAGGCTAACAAGCGAGCAGAAAGATTTAGAAAATTTTATTTGCGAATGTAACGTTTGCGTTAATGAAATTTGAAAAACTCACGAACGCGCTTTCTCAGACATTCGCTCACACTTTATTTGTTACGGAAGCAATTGCAATTCGGACGGAAATTGTCCGAATCGCGAACACACATATATATATATCACTCTTCAACATACCCGGTAAAACGAAACGTATCGCTGCGCAAGGAAAAGCAATCGCGTGCGCAATAAGAGATAAAAATCGCTTTTCTCGAGAGCAGGGACGAAGAAGAGAGCCGATTTCGCGGGGATAATCCGGTTCCGTGCTCTAAAAAATACAATATCGAGGCCGCGAGACGTCGTCGTACCTACGAAAAAAAGAGCTTTGTTTTCTCGTGTCATACGAAATTGCGGACGTGCTCGCATGCGTGCGTGCAAATCGCCCTATGTGTATTACGTTCGTGTACCGGAATAATTATATAAACGCGTATCATATATATACATATTATATACATATGAATACGCGATCGTAGCCATGTCCGGCGATCACGTACACAGAGTCTCGGAAATCGTGCACTTTCTCCTCTTTTGTGGTGGCGCAATTTCCATTGAGAAATGCGAGCGATACGTTCCGCGTATCCGATCGCGATCGAAGGGTCACTGGAGAAGTTCAATGTAATATGTAACACTTATAAAAGAAAGAATTCTTCAATTTTTTCTCCTCTTTGTCGCGAGTACTGCGAGACGAATTTCTATGATAGAAGAAAGTAAACTTAGAGATCGACTTCTGTTTATCGGAAAAATCATAAATAATCAAAGAGTTTCAAAACTATCTCTGTTTCGAACGGTTCCAACTTTTTATCAAGACCGTATCCTCTCGAATTAGTCAGAAAATAACCTCAGTCATTCCTGTAAGAAAAAAAAAAACAACAATCGCGTCGGATCCGGTACCTTCGCGCATTTGACGTCTTTTTACGGGCTGCGGCGCGCCGGTGCGTCTTCTCCTCGCGTAGGTGTGAACCGGCACGATCAGTCTCGGCCGCGGAATGAGGAAGCCTCCTTGAGCGTTATTGGACGATGACTGGTTCAGCTCGGAACAGTCGCTGTCGGTGGTGTCGGTGCTGCTGGATCCGCGGCTGGATCGCGCGATCTCCTTCTTCGTCAACGACTCCTTCGACTCGTCCGGATGTCGATCCTCCAGCTCGGCCTCCAGCTGCGACACCATGTCGGCCACGCAGGGCCGTCTGGTGTAGGACTCGTCGTCCTGCTGTCGGCTGACGATTTTGCTGACGCCACCGCCGTTGCCGTTGGTCCAATTGACCCCGCATTCCCGCCAGCTGGCCTCGTAGAGCAGCTCCATGGCGCGGCCGCGCGTCGCGTCCGGATCCAACAGGAGTTCCGGGTCCTCCAGAACCGCCCGGCCGGGGTAACTTCGAACTTTCATGACCTCGAGGCGCGAACGGCACGAGACAAAGAACAGCCGGGGCCCCGCTCTGCAGATGTGGTTCCGTCGAGACTTTCGCTCAAGATTTTTTTTTTTCCGGTTCTACGCGGCACGCGCAAAGGTCAAAAGCCGACCGCCGCGCGGCGACAATGCCGTACCTTTCGCACGGCAAAACCGACGCAGACGAGATTTAGCCTCCAGGCGCATTTTGTCCCTCAACTTCGTTTCTCCGGATAAGAATCGCTGCGGTTTCCCGTCGACGATTGTCGATTCTCGCGCGCGACAAAATCGAAAACTGTGTTGCAAAAACGCAGACGGTGGCTAAACTGCAAACGACGTTCGGTATGGAAGGATGGAGTTCCAACTGATCGGACTGACGTCGCGCACGAGGTTGGCGCTGGTCCAGGAAGAAGATCGACGACGAGGTTCCACTTATCTTCGAGCAAGCGATCAATTATCACAGCTTTCAAAACCTCGTTTTTTTGTTGACGATTCCCGTCCTGTCTCGATTTATGTGTTTACACATTCCGTCACGAAACAAGGCAGACCATCGGACAAACGAGCGGTTGTAGGGGTCAAAGAAGCGCGAGATCGGCGGACACTGACGTCGGGACTCGCGCATTCACGATCGCATTCATTCGCAACTTCCGGCGTCACTGACAGACCGGCGCACCGCGAAACGTCAGGCGGGAAATTACTATCGCTGGCTGTCAATCTTCTTCTCCGAGGAAGCTACCGAGGAATTTTCTCGCAAGAATGCACTTGCGTCGGGTGTCGTGCGAAATCGACGATCGACAACCACAAAATTAAATATCACCACCTCACTCCGATCTCCGGAAATCGGCTTCTTCCGCGTCGCGATTGTCACGAGTCCCGACCTGAATTAAATTTGCGAGAGGAACAGTGCCGCGTCCAGGTCGCGCTATCGTGAAAAGTCGCGCAAGGAATAAAAAAAGTCCTGCCCGAAGAAGGACACGGCGTGTTCGCGAACGTTCGCGTCGCGTCTGACGCTCACTGACAATACTCGCGACTGGTGAAAAGTATGCCCGTGAGCGGCGAACAGCACCACGAGAAACTCCCTTCCCTCGAACAGAGGCGCGAGTCCCCCACCAGAGGAGGAGACATGCACTCGTGAGAGAAAGGACAGCGGTTCTCATCCCGGTTGATCTCTCGCCCCCGCAAACGCTCCCACGTATATATCGCGCGCAGCCGTAATTTTCGCGACCGCGAAGGAACAGAGAGATCCGGGAAATTGCGCGCGAGTCCTACTAACTTCGTTAACGGAAAGGAGATAGGATTGAGAGTTTTTGCTTGAAATTTCTTCAAAGAAATGGAATGCAAAAGTTTTGTAATGTCATTTTAATTTGTTAAAAAAGTAAGAACGCTCGAAATTTTTCAACGAGAAAAAACCAACAACAGAATGTTCTCGATTTATGCGCGATGTTGGATAACTTTTTTTAAGTTCGTGATCTTACGCGTGGTCGGAACGCTGACGTTTGCGTGATTGCGATGTTTACGGATGAGTGATAACACTAATAATCGGATCAGCTGATGAAAAAGAGAGAGACAGAGGCGCAACGCGGTTTCCCGTGAAAGTAAAACGTCGCCGCTTGTTACGAAATAGCATCGATGCGATGTTTGCTTTGTCTGAACAGAAATCGAATTCCGGAAGAAAGAGAATCATATTGGAACGCAGAACGAGCATAATTGCGGTTTACGTAAATCTAATTGCGCGTTGATATCTCTCATTGCTATCGTGAAAATCTCAATTGCCGTCCGCAGCATGATTAAAAAAAGAAAAAAAAATCAATTCTTCCCGCTTTTATTTTTTTCCACTTTAATTTTCGCATTTATTATTTTTTTTTCTAATCAATAAACACTCAATCAATCCAAATCGAGTTCGAATCGCACGTCTTGTTGACGTCAAAACAAGCTTGGACTCACCTTCCATAACGAAGACAATAGAGCCGACATCGCCCTCCTTGATAATCGTCGAGCCAGCCGGAAATGTGACGGGATACATGCAATCGACTATCTCCCGGATTTGCGTCAGTTCTAAATTCTTCATGAAATCATTGTCCAGAATGGCAGTCTTGATCAGTTCGCGAGACCTTGAACAAAAAAAAAAACAGGAATCGCAATTACCTCTTTCCTCTGAGTACGAAAAAGAAACGATATGTTCTGTGTGCCGTGTGTGTTCAAAATCCGTTTCCTGAACACATATCGATAATTGAATTCCTTATAATCGTGAAATCGCTCATGCGTGGTTACCGTTTCCCCCCCCCCCTATCAAAATACTCTTGTTGGTCGAACTTGCTCTATCATTAACGACCGCTTCGACTACGCAAAGTTCTCATGATTATTTATTCATTGATTTTCGCAGAAAAAAAAAGAAAAAACAGGGCGTGAAACGTCCGAAGAGCTATACACCCCGTCGGATCTACCTTTCCGACTTTATGTACTTCCGAGCCGGTTTCACGTCGTTCTTCAAAGGCTCCGCAGATATCGCCTGACGCTTCAGTCGCTGATTGGTGCCGTTCGCGCAGGACGACGCCAGACTCATATCGACGATCTGCAGGTACTTGCTGAGCTCATTCTGCAGGAAGCAGATCGTGGCGTCGCGCTCCTCGAGCGCCTTCTCGAGCATCTCGACCGTTTCCTCGCGACGCCGCAGCGTCTCCGTGCGCTCGTACAGCAACCGCTTCAGGTCCCGTATCGAGTCCATTTTTCTCGCTCTCTCTCCCTCTTCGACTATAAGAAACTTAGGCAATGAGACTTGAGCAAATCAATCAATCACACGCTTTCTTTCGAACGTAGCTTACATTTGAGAGAACGCCGGCCTGTGATTAATTGACTCGCTCGAGCCTTACCTGCTCAAGTTCTTTCGTGTGTTCCCGGACTTTCAACGGTGTCGCGCGAAATGTCACACTTTCCGCCGCGTCGGTGAACAACAAAAGCAGCGAATATGATCAAAGATATTATCGCGCGAAAGCTCAGAACACAAATCCCCGTACGTGCGATTTTCGGTCTCCGATAACAAGATCTCCTCTCACAGCTGATCGATATGTGACGTTTTTGCCGCACAAAACGCTGACTTTCTTCGATTAAGTTCGCTCATATTTCCCGAAATGTTCTTTTGACACATCAAAGAGATTCTTCATTGAGCAAAAGAGAAAAAAACCAAGAGCAAGAAACACGTCCCGTCGACAGGCACCAGGTGCCGGCGAGATATATTTACTTCGTCAGTGATACGCCGAAGTTAGAAGTCTCGGTTACATAACGAAGCTGGATACACGAAGTCTTCTTGGAACAAAAGACTAAAAAAAAAAAAACCTTATGCTTTCTTGAGAGAATAACGACTGATGTCAGAGCTCGGTATGTAGAAAAAAAAAAAAAAACCAATGCGCGCGCGCGCGCACCGTACCTAATTACATTGCATCGCTTCAAAAAAAGATGCATTAGCACTTCTACAGTTTGCGCTTAAGCGCGCGCGTACACTTTTCAAGGCAGGTGAAGCAAACGTGATTACGTGCCTCCGATACGGAATTTTATTAGCGATCTGTAAGAAAAAAAAAACCTTGTGCAGCTCGAACAATCAGTCGATGATACGTCGCGTGATACTATATATAGTTGGCATTCGTGATGCGATGGAAACATGAAACATTGTATCTGGCAACACGATTTTTCCGCGTTCAAACTTATTTTCAGCATCTCGTGTCGTTACGTAACAAAAGATAAAGTGTGTATGTGTGTGCTAATTGTCATTAAGAAAAAATATTAGAAAGAAAATTAATATTCGAAAGAAAAACACCTCGCGGCACACTTCATACACAAAATCTATAAACAATATAAACTACTGATTAAAGTTGTTCTGTATTTATATTTTTTATCGGTTTTACACATCGGAGAGATGTTAATCGAACAGATAATCAATCGTGTTTACCGAATGCGCGCGAAATTTATCATCAGAATCGGCGATAAATACAAAGTCGATTGTCGTAGGAAAAGAACCGAGGAAATATTTATTCTTCTCGATCGCAATATCACCGGCGAAAGACGACGAGCATCGATTTAATTTGTGTGTGCGCGTGTTTTGACAGTTAGTGACAGTTATTTTCCTGAAAAGTGTCCGCGCGCGAACAGAGTCGAGCTATTAAAACTCGTCGCGCGGTTCCGGATGAGATATCGAACCGTAAAAACGAGCATTCCTGACGACGCGGGCTTGTTAAACTTGTCATCTCGTGCGCGCGCGCGCACACACACACACACACGCAGACACAGACACACTTCTGGTGAATCTCCGCCATCTTTTCCGAGACTTTATTAAGCGCGTGTCGTTCAATTCGGAGCAGACTCTATACCAGCCACCTCGTTCAATCTGTTTTAATCAAGCCGTCGTCGATCCTTCACGAGCATCGCGCGACACTCGAAGACCGATCGCCGAGTCGCTTCGCGTGTCTCACGACTCGCCTATCACAACCAAGAGAAAGTGAACGTATTAACCCTTGGAAGCGCACGCCGGAATAAAATTCACCCTCCCACGACTTTCTCGAATTCCTGTTTACTGATTGTGAGATAAAAGTTGATGACCGATTAAATTACTGACTTTTCAGAAAAGTTTAAGCAAATAAACTGTTAGAACACTTGCCCAAGGAATTAAACTGCAGATCAACAGTCGATCAATTTTACGCGCATTTGTGTACTTTGTAACATGTGGCGAATGATAGGGTATTTAAATATTTCACAGCACGCTTTGAGGATTAAATGAAACATTCGAAATATTCGCGCGACGTCGAACCGAGACGCCCGAATCGATATTGAAACCTCTGAAGCGAAGAATCAGCCGGAAATTACACTGACATCTCGATCGAATCCGCGCGAACATTTCTCAAACGTTCAATTGAACAGACATATTTCAAATTTCGTGTCACGGGGCCAATTATTACACCGCTGGCGAATCGATTCTTCTCGAAAAATCGAGCTGTCAGTTGTGACGAGAATTTAAACCGACAGCACAATTAACACAACTTCGAGCGAAGTGTTGCGTCGGTTTATTTCGTATGTTTCGTCAATGATTCTTAATTAAATCTCACACGCTCTATTTGTAACAGTGGCGTGTAAAAAAAAAATAAATCACGGATTTAACGGTACGCTGACTTCTGTTAGAACGACACAACCGATAATTCGCCAACGATAATTCGCCACAGTTTCCGCATGTAATATAAAAATACTAAGTGAGAAAAAAAAACAGACATTATTTTCTCGCTCAATTATCGCGAATAGACGTGAAAAATGATTCAACTTGCGCTCGATTGGAATTGTATCGATTTTCTCCGAATTTTACCCCAGATTTCTCACGTCGGGACTCACGCGAAGACGATCGCGGCGGACATCGCGACTGTCAGTCTGAAGTGACACAACCGAACTGACGATCGGCAGACGCGGACAGGACCCACCGAGGAGCGGCACCGCGGAACGATATATACATGTGTGCACAATGTATGTATATATACACGGATCGTGCAACCAAGTGGAGCTGCTCCGGGTTTGCGTGTAGGGCGGTAACGACTAACGATCGGCATATAGTATACGCGCGCGCCAGCTATTTTTATGTTTTAATCGCGACTCACGACTTCCTCGAAGCGCGCACACGCGTTCCCGCCTCTTCGAAGCTGCCTCGACAACCAATTAAAAAATGATCTCCCTCTCTCTCTCTCTCTCTCTCCTTTCACCGATTATTTTGGCCGATCCACCGTGGATCCTACCACTGTGCCGATCTATCCGCGAATATACGTGCGCTCACTACTGCTGCGCGCTGATGACAATGGCGTGAGATCTCGATGTAAAAATGTGTTTTTTTATTATTATTATTATTATTATTATAACGAGAGACATCAAAATTTTGTTGTATGATCTTAAAAATCGGGGATTGAAAGAAAAAAAGATTGCAAAGATATAAAGAAAAACGCCACACAGAGAGATTTTTTCGACGAACACTGAAGATGCACGCAATATTTTTACGAAAAATAAAATCACGTGGCTACGCCACTGCGATTTCGTGAGCACGCTTTGTCAATCCACTTTGCGTTGGCGAATGCCTCGGAGCGATGTGTTCCGCGTACCTGAGATGCGCCCTACATACAAAACCGGCCTCTACCCGGTTACGGCCCTGACGACTTCCTTGACTTTGGTACGTCTAAGGAGAAGAAAAAGGTCTCTCCTTTGCCGCGTGACTTTGGGCGTGAGGAAAAACGGTCAAGCGAACTATTTTATACGCACACGTGACCGACGCTCTTGTTCGGAAAGTTTCGCGTTCATCGATCACGTGCGCGTATATATTCGACGTTGTAAAAAAAAAAAACGACAATAAGAACAAAAAAAGTAGAGTCAACGAACACGTCATCGACTATTTAAAACGCTCGGTTAAAATGTAATTAATCGAGCGGGCGAGAGAATGACGTCTCTTCTCGGTCAACGCGCGTGTGTATCCTTCGAAAAAGAACAATGTTCACAATGAAAAAGTCCTTGCCTTTTTTTTTTCTCTTTCTCTTTTCTTTGAAACCCACTAATCGCAGGGCCGTGTACAAAAGGTCGCTTTGTATACGAAATTGCGAGCTCATTATGGGGGGGAACAACACGCTTGAATTATTTAAGTCGCGTATGTGCCGAATCCCCGAAAGACCTCGGCGGCGTTTCGCAATCGCGATTCTGCGTATACTGTTTACGCAAAGTCCTTTAGAACAAGATGACACACGCGTAATGACACCGAGAGCGCCTTGTGTGAACATACACGTGCGCACAGAATTTTAAACATATACGAGAGATTATTTTTTAAAGTGCGATAAAAATATATTATTACCGTTGTTTATTGCGACTTAACGAGATATATTCAGCAATTTTAAGAGCAGCGTTTGAAAAAAGAAACCAATTTCGACAGATAGTAAAAAGTGACAGTAAAATTTATTAATGTCATTCAATATTAAAATGGACAGATAATAACGCCGGCACGCGCGATAACACTGGCGAATACATTGTGTGCAAGATAAAAATAACTGTAAATTATGTAATTATAATTATAAACCGCGAACTGCAAACTGTAATTATACTCGTAATTACGAAAAATCCTTATCTGTGGTTTATCTACGCTGATAAGAAGAAAAAACTGATTTCACGAATAAAATAAAAACACACGCGCGCGCATTGCCGCGCACTCCGTAAGTAGCTTCATGAATATGTAACGCTTTGTCCGGATATGAGCGAACAATTTGAGGAATGCGAATCGTTAGGCAAACATAGAAACTGGCTTATCTATACGGAGCCGGATTGTTGCAGCGTGATATGCAAACAGAATGCGTTTTCGCGAGAGCCACGACTCTCCAGATGCGAATACCACGATCATCGTGGCGGAATGCCAGACAGCACTCTCAATATTGTTGAGGGGCATCAGCCGATAGTTTCCAGCTATCCGGTTGAATGACTTCGCGCGGATTGAAATCGCCAGAAAGACACATAAAGTTTCGACCCGTTTTGACGACGCCGAGATGATACGAACGCGAGCCAACAGCTAAACACGCGCGAGATCAAAGTTTCTCCGAATCTTTTGTGAAGCTGCTTCTCAAATTCAAATTTCGTTGCGTATTTTTCTAATTTTTAATTCATATTTTTTCAAAACTTGTGTAATCAAATTTTAATTAATGTTTTTAATGTAAATTTTATCACTCTTAGAATTTATTATCATTAAGTTTTAAACTCGCTTAATAATCAAGTGGATAGTTTCACACCTCGTTTGCATCTCAGCGTGACATTTTTTTGCGATGAGCTCACGTACTTTCTAAAATCAAACAAAAAAAAGAAGACAAAAAACGACATACCGTTTAAGAACCTAATTGCTTCAAGTAAAAAAAAAAAAAAACGTTTTTTAAAAGATTTCGCGTGTCATAATCGTCGGGCAACATAAAAGACGACACAACTGTAAGTAAAGAATAGACCGCTAAATAAACCGTTTGTCACGTGAAAAAAAAGTGCCTTTCGCCTTTTCGCGTCAAGTCGAAAAATTACCGTAAATCCGAATGTGAAACTACTTACACATTTTTCGATCCTCTCTGTGATCCGGACGCTATCGAATAAATTTATCGATAAGCGAGTCCCATCCGAGTTGTTTTTGTAACAAAGACGATTCGACGTTGATAATTAAATATCTTTTATTGTAAGACTCCGAGTTCTCTCTCTCTCTCTCTTTTTCTCTCGCAACTCGACTCGGAGTTCGATGCTCTCCGAGAAACTCGGATGGCGATTCTTCGCTATCTGACCGCGTCGTTTTAACGGCCTTACTCTGTGACTGTAATGAGACTCATTTGCATACCATGCATTTATGTACATATTCACATTGTATTCATTTTTATATCGCCTCGTTGTGAAATGGCTAGGTAAGTGCGTGTCGATTTATTTCACGTTTTAATATCAGACCTGTATTATTTATAGATTCTATAAAAATCAATTTTCGCAACTTCAGACACCCCTTTCTCTTTATTTCCGATGCGATGCGTATTTAACAAACGTACCGACCGAGCCGGGGAAAGAGACAGCTCGAAGAACAGGTGGAATCGGCAGCAGAGGAATCGAGCGAACGGAATATGCCGTTTCGAGGAGGCGCCACCAGCCGAGAGATCGCTCGTTCGCTCGCTTGCTTGCGTTAATTCACCCGTTCTCTCCTCGGCGGTTTGCTCGCCGCCCTCTCTCGCGCGCGCCGTTGCTCGGCTTCAGCTTTTTCAAATGTCGCCGATGGCCGTGACAGGATCTATTTTTAACCGCGCGGCGAGATAAGCGCGGGAGGGACGGCGGGTAAAGAGCCAGAATGAAAAGAGGGAGCGAGAGAGAGGGAGAGGATGTGGAGGAGCAAGGAAAAGGAAAAAGAGAGACCGGAGAGCAAACTCGCGCCAGTAGCGTAACCAACGTCGACAATTCGACGGCGTTTACCCAAGCAACACCTGTTTAATTAACCTTGAGAAACTTATCCGGGGTGGGTGATTCGTCATCTCAACGCTATTTTTTGTCTTCGTGCAGAAACTATGACAAAAATAGTCATAGAAAACTAGATCGAAATACTAGATAGCATCTTTGACATTGCTGTTTTCCTATTAAAACCATTTTGTTATTCTATTCAGCGGTGATTTTTTATTTGTACAAAGTTTATTTAGTAAGCACGTAAAAAAAAATGCGTTAGAAATAGACGAACTTTCCGGGGTCAATAACGTCGAAGAGAGAACATTGACAATAGAATGCAAAATTCGTCGGAAGCGCCATTTTGCGCAAGATTTTTTGAATACACGAAATATCGCGAACAATACAATACTTGCGTCACACGCACGAGCATGAAAGTAAAACTATATTCGGATCGCGACCGTGTGCAAAGCTATTTGTTGGCAAGCGAATAGCATTATGAATTATTTATTATTCCGAAAACCACGCGCGCGCACGCGGCGAGAGATACTCCTTGACATTCTCATGAATTTGCTCGAGAATTTTCTCGGAATGTCGTGTTTTTTCACCGGCGTACACACTAATTGAATTACATAAACTGAGATAAAAAAAAAAAGCCTAAAAAACGCGAACACATAAGATCCTACGAGATGTCAATTATAACGATAAGAACAATTTCTTTCTTCTAAAAAAAAAAATAAATATAAAATTGAATTGTGAGATAAAAATTCGACGCAAAAAGATTGCGGTTTTTGCGATATTTCGCTCGTACAATGCGAGCAAATTCAATTCAAACTCTCGTCTTACGACGCATGACACTTTCGCGGTTCCCGAAAGTGTCCGCCGCGGCTGTTTACATCACTGGATTCGAGGAGCGACGAATTTGTCGTGCCGCGGGCATCATAAGAGAAGAGAAAGAGAGTGAATCAAAGAAGTAATTATACGTGACGTCATCCGACTGGTTTCAACACTCGACCCGAGTCGAGTCGAGTTCGAGTCACAGCAAATGGGCCAGAGGAGACCTCCTCTCCTCTTTTCTCTGTCTCTCTCTTTCTCGCTCTCCTCGTGTAGCAATTACGACGAAGATGCGCGTATGGAAGAAATGCAGTTCTGCTGTTGCAACTGCATCCGCCTTGCCGCCGGTTTTAGCCGGTGGGGTGGAGAGGCGAAAATAGCCACCTCCCGAACTTTATGACCGGTAAATCACCGTGGCACGTTAGTGCCGATACGGTCTTACGCGCCACTTAAAACGAAGTACCTAACAGACACATTAGCCGCAATAATCCCGACGTCGAGTAGGAAATTAAATAATTTCCTTTCCTAATTATTAATCTGCGAACGCAGCGGGAGCTGATGCGACCAGTCCTCGAAGAGGACGACCGTGAAACGGTTCGCTGCGCGTTGCATTTTTTATTCAGAGAAGTGCGCGCGTTGGATATCATTAGAAATGTGTATTAATAAAGTGTCCTCACACATTAACAAATGCAGCATTCTTTGCGGTACGTGACTGCACACGAGCCAGCTGTACGATTGCATGTAAAAAAATCTTCCATACTCGTTTCAATGAGTTAGAAAAAAAATTAGCGAAAGAGAAAAATCTCTGATAAATTTGAGAGCAAATAAAAATTAAGTGTGTTTATCGATTCAACGTCTTCTCTCAACGTCCGCGGGTGTTTGTACAGATTAAAGTGGAAGAAGTTCTTCTGTATAAATATCTCTCGAAAAGTGAGACAGTGATTGACGGCGCGTCGTTTTCCTTTTCAATATTTAAACACCATAATAATTGACGCTCTTTGCGGCCTAGTTTTGCAAAATATTGCGGAAATATTTTTTCTTATACTGAATAAATAAAAACTTCTTTTAATTAAATAACATAATTTATAATATATATAATATGTAATTAATTTGTAATTAACGTAATTAATAAATTAATTTATAATTCATTTAAAATTATATTCTTAATGTGTAAATAATAATATAATTTTTGCGTGTGCTTGTGCGTGTGTATTCAAGAAAGAAATATCTTTTCTACATAATCATAATTTTTAAAACTTGCTGCTTCAATATTTCGTCATTTATCAATTTAATTCTCAACTCTGTTAGCACCTGATACAAGCGAACACTGTACGCGTTCAAAGACATAACAAAGAAGCTTTTACGCCGCTCTATTTGACAAATAAATCGCTCTTGAAATTGGCAATCTCGTACGTAATACAGGTCACAAACGTAACGACACGCGCCAAATGTGACAGAGAAAAAAGAAACTTTACGAGCAAACGCATAAATGCGTAACAAAAAAACAAACGCATTAATATCGAATCTTTCCGAATTATTTGTGAGCGAACTGATAAACGAAAATCTTACACGTTCTATAATTTTTTGTAAAAAAATTTCTTTTTTATTACTTCTAAACTGTAAATGTCTTACATATTTATATTTAAAAAAAATAAAGAAAAATAATCTCTACATAGTCGAGACAAAAATTCTAAATTCGTAGAATATGAGGAAACTTCTCTACTATCGTCGAGAAACATAACGTCATAAAATGTCAAAGGAACCATCGACTTCAGGTATGGGCACAAAAAGAAGGATCGAGCACATCCTCTCCTATGCGAAGACGCGTTTTTCGACGCGCGTGGCGATTTCTCTCATATTCGTAAAGAAACTGCACGCGAACGACAAGGATAAAAAGCAGGTAGGTATTCGAGAAAAATGTGCTGCGAGGGAGCACATTTCACAAATATGCCCGTCACCAACGCAATGTGACGAGGGTGCTATTTTCAGGTCCATCGGGAGGAATTTGTTGCGAACAAGGATCATGGACTCTCTCCCACTTAGTTTCCGTTCTCTTCCTTCGCATAAACTCGCTCCGACGTTGTGTTTCGCGCGCGTGCGGAGACACAGTGTATCGATGAATAATCGATCGATCGTTATCCGGCGATACTCCCCATTTATCTCGGTGGCAGATCGAAGTCGACGACAACACGCGCGGCCTTCCACGCACAACAAAACACACAAAGTTCCTGCGAAGTTCGCGCGTAGCTTATTTTTCTTTCACTCCGATCTCTCTATATGCTCTGCGACGCTTTCTTATAATAGCAGATTGACCGAGATCTCTCGTGTATACCGGGTGGACCGGAAGCTGCAAGGCTGAAGTGACCGAACCTCCTCGTCGTCGACGCGATAATTTGCGCGCGTCGTCGCGACCATGTTGCGAATCGTGACGAAAGCGAGAAATTGCGCGCGAATTGTCGTCGCGTAATTTTCATGGAAATGAACTAGTTTGTTCTCGCTTCTGACGTCAATTAAATACACGACGTAATTAAATACAGATGTGACGAGATTTGCATACAAGACTGTTAACTAGTTTTTTTTTTTTTTATACAAAAGTAATATCGATCAATAGAAAACTTTTTATACGGAGAAGTAGTTTCTCGTATCTTTCAAAGAAAAAAACTTGCACGAAGGAGAAGCGGCATATAGATTGTATATCAAAAATGTGCAACGCAGCGCGACGACGAATTTAAACGCGCAACGCGATATGTTCTTTTTATATTCTGAAAATAGCGCGGAGTCGTTCCTTCTGTTTTATTTTCTTTTTTTTTTTTTTTTTTTTTTTATTTCTGCGCGCGATATCGCGTGCAACGCGCTCGAATCTTGAGCGCGCACAACACGCCACGTAGGATGACTATTCTATCGCCGCAATTACGCGGTAATGTAACGTTCAATGCACACAGTTAGGCGATTAACTCGCTGCTAATCGTAAGATTGTTTAAACAGCCCCGCGCTAATTCTCGCACTGATAACCGTTTATGTCTGTTGCTGATTGTGTGTCGATGCAATTGTCTATTCTCGGCTTGATGAATTTTCTTTTTCCAATGTTGCAACAATTTGATTATTTCACGAGCAAATTCCAATTAATCTGAATTTCTCTTTCAACAAGGTGGAATTTTTTTTTTTTTTATCTGATGACCGTATAAGAGACCGAAGATCAAAAATCGTAATGCGCGATTTGTGTCAGTGGAAATATTAAACACAAGGCCGCGACAAAGATCGGCCTCCCGTGTCTCGTGGGAGGAGGGAGAGAGGGAACGACTCTTGAAATGTGGTGTGCGAAGCAACCAGGTGAAAGGAATACATGTGAAGCAATCGATCTCTGGAGGCGCAACAAGTGTTTAATGTCATCCTCTCTCGCCCCTACATTGCGATACACGCCCTTTGTCGCGGGAAAATATCTAAGCGATTGTGGAAAAACAATATTCTACGCGCAGATTGACGTAAAAACGCGTGAATGATTAACGAGTCGAAAGTGATGCATTGAACGTGCAGCGACAGAACCAAGGCGTTTTGCATTTTTGTTAGAAAATAATTTACACACACGTGATTTCGAAAGCTGTGTACTCTTTTTTTCTTTTTTTTTGTTCCCCACTCAACCGCGCCTTCGCCAACGAACCGACACGCTGTGTGCAAACGCGCGAAACCGATGAAAGGACATTGCGTTTTAATGAGGTGCGCGCACCTGAATTACTAAAATTAGCACCTGTTCCTGACCTGGGTTTCGCCGATTGTTTCGCCGTCGCAATTTGCGACGAATCGAATTCCGACGATCGATCGTCACCGATAAGAGACAAGGCGCGTCCTCCCCTTCCGAGGACGGAATCTCGCGCGCGAGATTTTTGCGCTTCCTCGCTGTAATACGTGGAAACAATCGATGAGATAAGAACGTTATCCGTTCGGGATATTTTCGCGATAAGGCGAAAGCGCGTCAACACACACGGGACAATAGAGGTAGTGGAGCGGTTATGAAAATAGAGCGCAGATAACGTTACGGGACAAAAAGATAAACAGGCAGAAAAAAACGGAGAAAATATTATCTCCTCGAGCTACACGTGTGCGCGATCTTCGACTCCTGATTATGTGTGTTCTCGCGTATATATTGAGCCAACACACGTGCGTCACGCATTTGTTTTTTTTTTCTCATGGAAAATAGCGCGCGAAAAGTGATGACCCTTCTTCTCTCTTTTTTTCGAACGATTGCGCAATCGGGTCGTTTTTATTTGCATGAGCGTCGCATTGTTACGTAAAAAAAAAAGAGCCTAACGCGGAAATATAAAAATAACTCTGTTTTTTTCTCCGCTTACGCAAACAGATCATTATTTGCAGAATATGAATTTGTCTTCTGCTCACACACACACAAAAATACGCGACGATTCGCACGCTGGTTGTGCGATTCAACGCGCGAACTGATACGGAGAAGCTCAAAAGCGTTTTGCCGTCACATTCGTTTCCCATAACGCGCGCGAGCGCGCACACATCGTTCGATCAAAGATAAAAAAAAAAAAAAAACCATGTATGAGCAAACGATGCGTGTAAACTCGATAATGCGGATACTTTAGTGTTTTAGATGATTCAGTGCGATACTGTCGGATTTTTGTATGCTCCTAACTATCTTTTTCCTCCATTGCGTTTTTCTTTTCGTGCGCATCGATATTTACAAATTGGTAGCGTGTAGCTTTTTTAAATCTGTTCTATCAAAATACACCGCACGTGACAAAGTAAAAACAAGCAAATGGGAGCGCGAACAAAAGACGCGCGCGATTACTCAATGGAAAGTTTTCTCTCTTATCACGAGATCGCGACTTTTAACTTGTCCGTTAAGGTCCAAACAGACTTGTCGAAGACACGCAAAAACAACGCGTCTAAAAAAAAAAAAAAAAAAAAAA
>QVNW01001762.1:0-29484 GCA_014825475.1 Pseudomyrmex flavicornis
TCCATGTCTCTTGCCGATCTTTTGCCGACGTTGTCACTTGTACTCAGAGCGCTCAGAATCGAGCCCATCATCGATATGTCGAAGCCCTGATTATTATTTTGATCACCTGTGATCAGATTGCTGATTCCGGAGATGATCTGGCCGACACCATCCGCCGAAGATCTTCGATCGAATACGTCGCCGACCTGATGATTTTATATTTGATTCTTCGAGGATTCTTTTTGTTCTTATAATTTTGTACCAAAGTTGGTACAAAATTAAATATTTCAAAAGTTTGAAAAATTAATAAATAAAACATTGAAATAAAAAAAATCAGACAGTACGAAAAAAATTAAATAAATGTCTATGAATTTTTATCTACTTGTTTGCCAGCATCAGAGTGTGCAAAAGCATGGGCCATGTTCTCGATCGACTCCTGGCTGAAGAGATTTTTGGCCTCCTCGATAAAGACGCTGGACGCATCGTTCTCACTGTCTTTATCAGAACTCGCCAATCCGACTAGCATCAGTAGAAACGACGTCTTCGACAGCCACATCCTTTCGTTTCTGCAAACCAATATTTGGTCAGCGCGATCTTCGCGACGAATTTCACCAAAGACATCTTTTGATTTAATTGCCCGATTGACGTCAAAAATTCTCGAACAAGTCGTCGGTCCTTGTCTTAAGAGAAAATCTTAAAATTCCGATCAAGTTATTTTTAGATAAGACCCATCTCTTCTCAACGAAACGAACACGAGGTCGTTGTCGCGCGAATGTTCCGAGCGCGGGCGACATACCGGAAACGTTTCGGCTCGTGGCCACCTGAATACCGTTGCCCCTTTTACGTAGCTTCTTCGCCGATGGCGAACAGTTACATTTATATTTGCGCGCATATTTTTACGGGATATACGAGGAAACTCACATCGATGACGAACGTGGTGAGTCAACATAAACAAGATGCACAAACTGGCGCGCAATTATCTAGGTCTTTTTTTGCATGTACGTTTGCATATCTGTACAAGCATGCATTCAATTATCACAACAAAAGTTCTGATTATTTCTACATTTTTTTCAACGTCTACATTATTTTTGACGAGAAATTGGTTTCACTTTTTTCTTGCACAAATGTGATGAATATTTACGGAAAGATACCGAAACTAAAACTGTGATCAGAAGTCCAGCCTGTTATCTGTTATGAGTTTGTGTTAGGTTAACACTTGTGTCGTTTATTGTTCATTGATTATCCCCGAGACAGAGATCAGTCGCAACTGTCGCGAGAGGAGACAATGACGATAAACGATCGGCAACACGCCAGCGTATAGTAACGCGCAATTTGAGTACCGTAAACCGCACGAAATTGACATTCTCCAGCTGGAATAACGATTCGGCCTAACGGTACGTACTGTTAGTCATCGTTACCCCAACGCGCCAAAGTCGTCAATGGCGAGTCGCAGAAATAAGAAGAAGCGCCGATCCGAGAGAGGTGCGCGTCTCCTACCTCTTAATAAACATTTTCTGATTAAACATGTGTCTCGACAAATGATGTCAATTATTACCGATTCCGAATTGTCACTCAACGAAAGAAAGTTTGCTTTGAAATTGCGATGTAATTGTTTCTGCAAAAAGAAAAAAAGAAAAAACAATAACAAACGAAAGTTGCCTCGTCATCGGTTGATTTCACGTTTGTCGTCGTGTTTTACAAATATTATACCGAGAACAAGAGTAAGGAAACACTCGGAAACCTGATTCCCAGATTGTCGAGAGGGAAAGCGCGTGGCAAGATTTTTGCAATGTTTGCTACCGAGGTTTTAAAGTCAATTCGAGAATCGAATGTAAAACACAGTCGAACGCCTTTTATCGAACAATATGCGATTCGAATAAAGCAGATGTCAGCCATTCAATGGCCGCGTTCTCGAAGAACTTGCTTTCGAAATTATGACAATATATATCGTTCGGTCGAATCCCCGTCGAATGGAATGCCGTGTAAATGATCGCAATAACGGGTGACCCTGATGTGTAACGGTGCTGCTTACGCAAAGAATACACCTGAAATGCATACAACACGCGTAATCGCGATTTTGCAATTTATTAAACGTCAGCCATTTGTTCCACAATAATCGTAGGCATAATTAGCACGTCCTCAAAAAGCCGAGGCAATTGCGAAATGAGGCAAGGCGAATTACGGCGCTAAACTGTCCGACATGTAAATTGCAAGGTATACTTTTGTCGTTCATCGACAGATGGACAGCTATCTTGTACAACAAATAGATCAATTTAGTTCTTCGACTCTTTCTTGCTGGTAAAACACACAGGCAGTCATCAATCTCATGTGACATGATTATCGACACCTATGCCAATTACTTATTTGCGCCAGTGGCAAAGAAAAAAACGTATTAAAAAAACGTAAACTCTTTCTCTTAAGTCAATTGAGAAGCGTTTTTTTTTTCTTAAAGTAAGAAAAATGGTTTGTGTTCTTTAAAGAATGCGGCGACACATACAACACGCGGTCGCATTCAAGTTTTAACAATTGAAATTTATGCGATAGTTACTTTAAAAAAATGCAAGTGAGCTGTTTATCGCGTAACGATAAACAGAGACCTTGGCTGACTAAACCCAATCAGCACCACTTATCGTTATTGTAAATTATTGATGACGAACGTTTTAAACAAACGTTCGAAGTTTGAAATAAATAATTTTTAATACTTTTTGAAGTTAACAGTGTCAGCGTATGAAATATATGCGATTATAAAAATGTCACTCAACTGTCGTCAAATCAAATTTACAATTAAATATAGAAATTGACATAGAGAAAGAAATTTCTACATGTACACAAATTTTTGTGTGTGCGTGCGTATTTTGATTCTGGTTTACATGCCGATCGCGCCGGCCAAGTTCAAGCACGTGAGACGACCTTAGCTGCTAATAGAAATGTTGTGAGGTAGCGAAAACAGTTACTTAACATCCCGGGTATACTCAGTCAGCTCGTAAACGTGATCAGCAAGACAAACGAATCCCGACGAAGAGGTTGCGATTACACGCGTGGTGGCCGGCGGAATTGCCGGTTGAAAAATTCGCGTGGCCGCGCCAAGTAGCCAACGGTAGTCGCAGTCAAGTAGAGCGTGTTCGATGATGTTTCCAATGTGGAAAAGGCGATGCGATCATTGGAGCTCAAATTGCCGGCACGTTATTTACTATTTTGCGCGCATCTCGCAGAAGCGCGCGTTTTCACGCGAAGATTTGCTCGGCGGAAGCGCGCGGATTCAGTTAATTCCGATCGACATAGTTGCGGTTTTCGCGCCGCGAAATATCGTCGCACGAGTCGCGGGACTGTGATGTACTCCCGTCACATTACAAGTGTAACTACAAAATGCGCGAAGTATTGGATTGGCTAGAAAGTCTTTTCGTATTTTTGTATTAAAATTTGTATCAAAATACAAAAAGATCTTCTTTCTGATCAATCCAATATATTCGTCAATGGAACGATATCTCGAAATATGTTGAATGTGACGCGCGATTACCTCAACGCGCACTTGTGTGTAACCGCAATGAAATAAGATAAAATACAATATCCAATACAAACAACACGAACGCCAATACATTTCAAATCTGCTTGCTTCATTCACTGTTTGTATTTCAAGCAAGTTCCGCACCTCGTACTTTTTTTAA
This sequence comes from Pseudomyrmex flavicornis, assembly GCA_014825475.1. Lineage (NCBI taxonomy): Eukaryota > Metazoa > Arthropoda > Insecta > Hymenoptera > Formicidae > Pseudomyrmex > Pseudomyrmex flavicornis. The sequence goes on from QVNW01001762.1 coordinate 3,645, forward strand.
TTCTTTACGGCCTACTTTTTTCATTTCTCTCAATACCGATCTCACGTGAAGGCAGCGTCCGCGCGTTTCTCGAGAGGGTAGATCTCTCGAGGAAGACGAAAAACTATCAGAAAACCATCAGGAAAATCCTGCGGGAGAGTAGCGATCTCGATTTTCTTCCCACGTACCTTTGAAGTTCTGAAACGAAAAATCCACGTGCTTCGCCTGTGCGTGTGTGATCGCGGAAGGAACGGACTGTGCGAAGAGTTCGTCAGGAGCTCGCACACCTGACACGGCGAAGGTTCTGGCGTGACTGGCGTCAGACGTAGCCCGTCGAACGGTACTTACCTACCTGAGCAGGTCCCCCCGGTTTCGTATGGTAGAAGTCAACGATATAATGCACAACCGTCTGCACCACGGAATATTCTTCGCTCGAGTGAATTCTCGCGCCTCGTCGCTGCGCAACTTCCAAAACATACGATTTTTAGTTTTGTTTAATTTGATGTGTCACATCAAAAACGACATGTAAACGAAGACAATAAAGTAAAAGAATAAATGTTTAATTTATATTTTTGCCGCTTAATATCTTGTCCTTATTTTAATGTTGCGCTTTTTCTCTTTCTTTTGTGTGATTCTGTGTCGGAGGATTTAATCGCGGACTTATTTGCCGATCACATTTAGCAAATAAATGTATGTAAATGTAGATAACAATCAATCGCAATAAGTTCGAAACTTCTCAAATGTTTTATACATATATTTTTAGTGATATAATTTTTTATTTTTTATTTTTCGTCTTTTCAAATATGCTTATCTTTATGTTCATCTTCATTGTCAGCAGTTTTGTTTTTTGCTCATTATTCATCATTATTTACAAGTGGTTGCATTACAGATATTAATTTGGCGTGTCATCTGATAGTACGCAAGATAGCCTATTACTGTTATAATGTACACATTACACGACTTCGTATGGACATGTGGTATTTCTCTACAACGCAGAAGCAACTTTGTAACTTAGTCACTTAACAATCTAATCAACGAACCTGTCGATAATCTCGATTATAAAAATGAACATTAGAAATTCAACGCAAAAATTCCGTAACAAAGTTACCGTTATCGAGATCGGTTAGGTTTACCGGTTTTCACAGACGTCGAGATATGCAAATTTATTTTTATCTCAACGTAATATATAACAGACTTTTTAAAAAAATCGTTAGGTTAAAAAACCTCAATGCCGGATGCGCGAAGCCAAAAATCTGACTGGACGAAATATTCAGTGGATCATTTCGTATACAAAATCATCGTAACACATTCGTAAAACCGGCTTCTCCGGTAAAATTACGCGTGGATAGTCCTTTACTTTCGGCGGACAATTGCTGACCACACGAGGTATCAGAAAACTGGCGTCCCACGGAAAGTGTACTGACCTCTTTAAATCCAGATACCAAGGACGTGCCTGAGCACAACGATACGGGGAAGGGATATTCAACCGGTTATGAGCTGCGACTCGGTTCCAAGTTTTCAGGAATCGTCGATCACAGATCATCGTCCCGTTTATTTTCACGCGTGAATTAATTGACGCTCCGCTATTTTTTAAATAGATCATGTCGTTTCACGAACGAAAAATAGTTCAAGCAAACCGGCAAAAAAATCTATAAAAGAAACTTTACTTATATGGAAAATAAAAAATACATATTTTTTTATATTGCAATACAACGTATACTGGGCATTATACAGTGTGTATGATTAAACTTTTATATTATTTTAGTCGCGTACATATTTTCGGCTTATAAAAAGTTAAAGTTCTGTACAGAATATCTTTCTGAGTAAAATGCTTCAAAACGACGTTTAAATTCACTGCGCATAAATAAAAAATTAAGGAGGAAGTTTTGCCTTCTGTGTATATCGCAATGTTGATGCATAGATATACGCTCAAATGTATTTTTAATGAGAAAAATACATGTGAGCGTTTTTTAAGATTGAAATATTTTTACATACGAGACAGAAGGCCCGCGATCGATACATGTTAATACTCGAGCGTCTTAAAGTAGCGGTTTTTTTTTTGCAATTTATTTTCAAGACTTTATTTTCAAGAAAATATCTCTCAGCTGCACGAAAAATAAAATAGAATAAACGCGGCTGCGAACGGTCGCACGCGAATAAAAGATGCAATGCATGGAAATATCTTCGGGAAAGACGAAGACTCACGTCGTGCTTCGTTTTAATCAGTCAGCCACGTACTTGCGTAAGAAATTCTCCGGATTCGAAATGATCTTCCATTATGGCGACACCACCGCAACGTTTTCCGTGCACAGGTTGGCACTCAGCTGCATCGGAGTTTGGCCTGTGAAGGGAAAGGATTTTTTTATGGATCTCAGATGGATCATTGCTATACTTTTAGAGGTGCCGTTAAATACCTACCTACTTAAATATTAAGTAGGTAGGTATCTAACCTACTTAAATTATTATTATATCATCGCGTGTTAAATGACCTACTTAAATATTATTATTATATCATCGAGATATGCATATATTTACAATAATTATAAATATATGACAATCTCGCAGAGATTATATAAAATATCTCGATAATCGTCACATCCGTGTGACGATTTGCGACTTGTGCAGGTGATTCCGATGTGCGTTTACTTCAGCGAGATTTATCTCCATTGTAATGGCGCGAAGGAGTCTTTCGATTACGTGACAATAGGAGCGGCTGCTATGTTAGCCCTCACCAGGCTCGTCGCACCTCGTATCCATCGAGAGAAATTGCTCGAAATAGTCACCTCCATGATGAACGACTGGGCCACGCAGAAGGACAAGAAGATACGTTCGATCATGAACAAATACGCGGCAATGTCGACTCGCGTGACGACGCTTACCTTCATCCTAGTGAGCATTATAATCGCAGTCTATATCTCCATGGCGGTATCGGCAGTCATCGCAAAGATTCATAAGATCGACAACGTCAGCGCGAGAATTCAGTCTTGCGTGTTTCGGAGCGAGGCGTCGCGCCAAACGTTCATAGTGATCCAGGCGATGCAGATGCTTGTTACCGGGATATCGACCTTCGGCACCACAAGCTTCTTCTTCGGACTGGCTATGCATCTCTGCGCTCAGTTCGACGCTCTCGGTGTCAAATTATCGGAATTCCGAGTCAGCAAGGCGCATCGCGGAATCGCGAAAACGGTCGAGAGACACTGTCATCTCATTCATTTGACCGAGCGCATGGAGGAATCGTTCAACGCGAATGTCTTGATATATCTGTTCGTTACCATGACTCTTATGTGCATCAAAGGTAACGCAGAGATCCTGTAAAGTGTTTTATTTCAATGCTTTGCATTTTGGCACCAATTGTGCGATAAATATATAAAAGTGTTGCAAAGTGTTCTTCGAAATATTTATTACAATCATATACGTATTTAAATAATTATATTTATCTGTATTTTATTTATATCTAAATACCGTTTCGATATTGTGGCTATCTTCCAGGCTTCCAGCTGATCGTGTCGTTGCAATTCGGCAACTTGTCCATGATTGTGCATCACATGAACGTTCTGCTGCTCATGATGATCCAGCTGTCGTTTTACACGTTCGCTGGCGATCACTTGGAGATGAAAAGCGCCGCACTGGCCTACGCCACTTATGACTGCGAGTGGTACGAGCTGCCGGCAAGTGTTGCCAAAGACTTTCAGATTATTCTATTGCGAGCCAGTATTCCTCATCAGCTTACGGCCGGGAGATTTGTGCCTATGAACATGATGACGTTCAAAGACATCTTGAAGTCCACAGCGTCGTATCTTTCGGTCCTGCGTGTTATGCTAGATGAATAAGTGATAGAATATCTAATTGTTACATTTGTAAAATATTACTAATTGCTTGCAGCAACGTAGTCGATTATATTTTTTGATTTTTTCGTAGTTTTGATGTCTTCATAATAATTTAATTTGTAGAAGAAGAAGAAATAGAAGCAATAGAGACTTCAAATAAGTTAACTTAAATAAGATTTTTTAAATTTACTCAATAATTAAATAATAAAATCATACATGATTTTGATAAAAAAACAAAAGAATCTTTCAAGGTTTTACTTTAATTTGCAATATTAGGATTCTTTATTTTATTTACAGATAGACTCTCGCTAAAGATTCATTCTTTTTATTGTGTGCTGATATCCCACCACACACTGCTCGCTGACAGTACACGCATGTGCAGAGCACGGCGGCAGAGAGAAGAAGATATTACGATCGCGTTCGAACTAAAAAAATAAAAGTCTTTGTTCTACATTTCATGAGTAACAAAGTGACACTTTGAGCACAAAAGAGAGCTATATCCAAACTCGGAGTAAGACTGACAGAGTGTAGATGAAAAAATATGTAAATCAATCCGACAAGGTATCGGTTCCGATGCATCTTCAGCAAGAGTTTACAAAATTTTAAATAGTAGATAAAGTATCACAAAGAACCGTTTGACTACAATGGTGTACTTGCGCTACACAGAAAGGTATCGATTTCATTTTGTTACCGCGCGATGCGTATTGCCTATTAATTTTCCTACGTTCTTTACGTTCTTCCAAATAAAAGAATAAGGTTCTTGTGTCAACATGTACTTTCTTGATACGTGTTCTCCGCAGAGGTTGTAATCTCGACAATAGTTCAGAAGTTTGAAAAATATCGCAAACGCGCGGAAACATGTGATTTTGTCGATTCTCTGTTTCCGTGCGACGTAACGCGTCGTTCCTCGCGTGAATAAAAGATCAAAGGAAGAACGTCTCGCCCGGCGGAAGTAGCAAAGATACCTTTACTTCTTGCTAGTTCTCGCAGTGAATCGCAGTGAGTCAATTCGATCAGCTTACGAAAAGAAATCGAACAAGAGAACGGATAATTTCGATAACTTTGTTTAACGATTATTTTCAACTGACATAAAACAAGCTGTCTTGATTAAATTAATATCAAGTGAATACACATTTAAATTTTTATTAAAAAAAACGTGTATTTCTAAAACTTATATTGTGTTTTTCTTTTTAAATTGATTTGAGCAATTGATTGATATCGGTGTGACAAGTTTTGTGATTGATATAGAAAAAAAACACGTGAGAACAATTAACTGAATATTTAATTAAAGTTCTTCGGAGAAAAGAAAGAAAGAAAATTGTCGAATAATATTTTCTTGTAACAATGAAAGAAACTAAGGATTGGAATGATGAAACTTACTACGCTCTGAGTGTCCACGAAAAAGTTCTCGATATAATCGGCGCTTGGCCACTGACTGCAGGAGAGTTGAGATCAATCGCGAGATGCTCTTTGGCAATTCTAATTCAGGTAAGTATAAATATACATCGCAGATAAACCAAGTAACAAAATAATTATAGAAACATAAAAGTTTATAAATATATATATATAAAATTTTCTCGTCAACTTTGTTTTACGATTTCTGTAAACAATTACCTTGTATCTTATTTGAGTAATTAAAAGATTGTCGCGTAATTAACGCGACATTATATTTATAAACTTTTATAACGCGATCTCGTCCGCGATCAGATCAGTACTATCGGCAGTCTGTCTCTGGAAGTTTACCGGCAGTGTCTCGGCACCGAGGACATGATGGAGGCCTTTTTAATGGATCTCTCGTCTGTCGTCAGCCTTTCCAAGCTGGTGGTTGTACGTCTCACTTGGAGATATACCTACATTTTGGTGACCTCGCTCATCGACGACTGGTCGGTATCCAGAGACAAGCGGCAGCAGAAGATCATGATGAGATACACCAACTTAGGCAGAATCGTGTCCCTGACGATGTTGTACCTAGGCTACGCGTCAGGTGTGTCTTTTCTCTTCATGGCGGTGCCATTCGATAGTCTCATACCCTGGCTGAACGTGTCCAAAGCGAGCGATAATGGTACACTGGTGCCAACGTATTTCTTGGCGACCTATTGCGTTTTCGGATCGCTTTCCACGATCGCTCACGTTTGCGTTCTGCTGCTGCAAATGGCGCAGATCTTCGTCAACGCCACTTCGCACTGCGGAAACGACGGTTTCTTCTTCGGTCTCGCGATGCATTTGTGCGGTCAATTCGAGATGCTCGAGATGGACTTCGCCGACGTCGGAGTGGAAGCGCGAGCTTGCAAGACGAAATTACGAAAATTAATTGGAAAACATTGTCGGCTGATAATACTGGCTGACAGTCTCGAACACGCTTTCAACATGGCGATCTTGGCGCAGTTATTGATGAGCGTGCTGCTGCTCTGCGTGGAAGGTTCTTATCTAGGCTCTTTGTTTCCTGAAATTTCACTGTCCGCTAATTTACATTTTATGCACATTATTTAATTCAAAATTACTGTAAACATAATTAAATATACAATTTATAAATTAGTAAAATTAGACGTAATAAAAAAAACTCGAGAAATAATTTAAATAAATTGTCATACAACATTTCTAATTTTTCGCTCGCGCAGGCATGCAATTGATAATTTCACTGAAATTGAACGACAACATCGCATCGATAAAACACGTCGTTCTGATTCTGACAATGTTGGTGCAACTGTATCTTTACTGCTACGCCGGTAATCAGCTGGAATGTATAACCGGGAGAATCGCGCACAGCGCGTACGATAGTCCGTGGTACGACTTCGATGTGAAGATCATGAAAAATCTGCCGCTGGTGATGCTTCGAGGAGAAATGCCGCATCAAATAACAGCCGGGAAATTTCTACCTATGAATTTGTTCTCCTTCAAAGAGATTCTGAAAGCCACCGGTTCTTACCTTTCGGTTCTCAGAATGATGATAGACGTGTAAAACATTCTTGTCACTCAAACATAAAACTATTGTCATTGCTGCATCTCTCATCTTTGATTTCTACAGCCTCTTGCATATCTGACCAGTATCAAAAATTTGTGTATGAATATATTTATATTCACGCTATACAATTAAATAACTCACAAAACGCACGCAACTTTCTACTTTGAGTAATATAAAAATACATACTCTATAAAAAAAGATGTTGATGTCACAAAAGAAGATCCAGAATGTTTCCGTTTATTAAAGAAACCATGCAACGACGTGTAAATCAAATAATCATTGCTGACGGTTTTTCCCAGCTCTTGTTTCAAAAAATAAAAGTCTTATTACATGTCACTAGATATCACACAATGAAATGTTCACTTTGCCACAAAAGAAAGACCGGAAAGTCTTGGTCGAAAAATATATTTTTTTGCCCGACGAACGTTTCAAACTTCGACAACGTAATGTTTTACAGGTTTGTAGTTTCTGTTCTCACTTAAAATGCACTTTATCGTCGCAAAGCACTTCAAAAACACAAATTAATACTTTTATTAAATTTTTCGCTGCCTTTTTGTCAGAAAAGCATTGCGGAAAATAACGGAAGACTGTGAAGACACCGATCTTTGTTCTCACTTATCTTATCTATCGGCGCGAAAAGGCTTCTGCGCAAACTAATAAAACATGAGTCCACTGAAGTAATAAGAGAAGATAACGCAATTGAAAACTTTCAATAACGTCTGGCGGAAACAATCGTGAATCGATGTTAAATTGGCAAACTTTTGCTCGTGGCTGAAGAAAGTAGTTTTGAAATGGACAGTCATTTTGAGCTTTTTCGTTCGCTTAGAATGTCGAATGAACGTTGGAACGATGACATTGCTTACGCTTTCTCCACTCACAGACTATGTTTGAGAGTATTCGGTGTGTGGCCCTTGCAAACGCAGACGTTGTTCGCAAAGACATTATGGATCTCCTGGACAATTGGACTGGTACGTTTATGTAAGAGAAAAGATACTATTTCAATACGCTTCTATAATTCTTTCTTACATACTAAATTTGACAGAACTTTTTCTAGAAATTGTTTTCAATGTGTTTTTTTATCCAAGAACATTAATTATTTTATTACATATTATTGCTATTAGTTTTTACTACTATTTTATTATCATTATTTTTTTATTAGTCACACACTGGTACACATCTGTGTGCCTTTGTTTCTAAAATTAAGACATTTGTGTTTAGATTTTGGTGCAGCCGTTTATAATTATAGATTTTATCTCGAGCAATCAGGAAGTTGGCTCGAATATAGAAACCATATTGCAAGGAGTATCCGCGATAATTTCGCTTACTAAACTTTTGTCCATCGGTTTCGGCCAAAAAAGACTAGGCACAAATATCAACGCTGCTGCCGATGATTGGCTGTCTGTTAAAGATGACGAGAAAGCTAGAAAAATTATGAAGAAGTACACGGTTAGATCCAGAAGGCTCACCTTTTTGTTACTATATTCGGCTCTTGGGTGTTTTAGTATATACGTGGCGACCATTCTATTCGTAAATCTGCAACAGCTATTCTTCACGGATCCGAATTTAATAGACGGTAAAATTCGAATGTTTATTTAAATTATTATTATTGAGAACCTCACTATATTTTTAATCTTAGTTTATTATATTTTTACCTTGACGTCTTACGTGTTCTTACAACGCACAGCTAATGCAACTTGGATATTTCTGATCCCATCCGGTTCCTTGGGTAATTTAGTATCCGGTGAACAGTACGCGATACTTCTGACCATTCAAATCCTTCAAACGTTTGCTATATGTTCCTTGCAAGCAATCGGAGATACTGTTTTCTTCACCGTCACAATGCATCTAACCGGCCAACTCGAAGTGCTCAAAAACAAAATTAGAACGTTCGCGGACGAACAGGACACGGAGGCAAATTATCGAAAGAAATTTGTTGACCTGGTTAACAGGCACAGCGAACTAATGGAGTATCATCAGAATTTGGAAGACACTTTCCATTTTATTTTATTAGTTCAGCTTGTGATAATAACAGTTCTGCTCGCCTTGATAGGTAACAAAATTATTGAAGACTTACACTTAATTTATTTTCGAATTAATTAATTTATTCATTTTCTTTACTTAATTTATTTTACTTGCATAAAACTACAATCTTTATTCGCAGGATTGCGTATAGATTTTTTGCTAACCAAGGGAGGCGATCAGGTCGAAATGATTAAGAACACTTTCGTGATGAACTACTTACTATTACAGTCGCTGGTGGTCACTTACGCCGCTGATTTCTTGCAGGGCGAAAGTGAAAATATATTTCTTGCTCTATACACAACTTCCTGGTTTAAGCTTCCTGTAAAGTTGATGAAGGATCTGAATTTCGCGATGATGAGATCGAGCATTCCGTTCCGTCTTACTGGCGGGAAATTCTTTTATGTTAATCGCGAGACAATGATGAACATTCTTAAGACAGCGGTGTCGTACGTTTCTGTTTTACGAATTGCATTGCAGGAATAATTATTTGAATATGTATGTGCATCTCTATGTGCGCGCGGGCGTGTTAAAATTTTGCGTCAAGAGATTATGTAAAATATGCGAATATGTTTAATGAAATATTTTGGAACATGTCTTTTGCCTCATTACTATAATCACCTTATTTCAATTTTTACTGATAATTATCAATTTTTTAATAAGGTTTCTTTACGGCAAAAATTCGAAAACTTTGTAAAACAATTATATGTCATTAATATTAGTCAAAGAAAAAATTTTTCCAATTTTGCAGCATTTGTATTATGCAAAGTTCGACACATTATTTCTCCTTTTATTTCTTTCTTACTAAAGACAACTGTGTGCAAATTGTTTTCTGTCAGGCGACAATAGCAGAACGATAAAACTAAGGACGTTGCTATTTTCACGTAAATTTATTATTAGAAACGAAAAAAAGATCGATATATCGATATGCGATATATATCGATATGCGATATATATCGATATGCGATATATATCGATATGCGATATATATCGACTATCTGCAAAAAGCCTTCAGTCTGGTTATTTTATCGCAACTTTTTATGAGCGTCATACTCTTATGTGTTGAAGGTACACATCTTGTATTAAATAAATTGGATTTATAAAATATATACGTTTATTTAAAATATCGTAAAAATTTTTACATTTTTAAGCTAATTAAATGTATATATGTTTCAGGTTTCCAATTAATCCTCACCCTTATGCACGACACATTCGCCGCCATGAAACACGTTCTCTTCATCGTCGTGCTGTTAGTGCAACTTTTCCTTTATTGTTTAGCCGGACAGACGTTGGAACTGCAATCGAAAAGAATCGCCTACTCCATTTACGAGTCACCCTGGTATAATTTCGATACAAACATGATGAAAGATTTGCCGTTGATGATCCTTCGAGCGGCCATTCCTCACCAATTAACCGCAGGAAAATTCCTAGCAATTAATTTTATGAGTTTCAAAGAAATACTGAAAGCTTCCGCCTCGTACTTATCTGTGTTAAGAGTGATGCTAGAAGCGTAAGAAAAAAATTCTTTCAGAAAACAATTACAATAAATATTAACGATGAAGTTCAAGCTCATCTTAATATCAAACTAATGCCAACGTGCACGATGTTAGTGCAAAATATATTTTATTTTATTTAAAAATCTACAAAGAAGTTACTTCAGTTTCTTATCTTATATAACAAATATTCTCGTATAGGATTTATGTAGGATTTTCAGTATAGGAAGAATTGAAATAAGACACAGAACTCAAATCCATTGTAAAAAGAAATGTAATTCTAAACAAAATATAATTAAGTCTAAAGTACAGAATATAAAGAAAGACAGTTTGTTTGACATTACATTTCCTCTTTTTCAGATTCTTACTATATTTTTGCGTTGTAAAGTTTTTTCTTACTAAAAACAACTGTGTTCAAATTATTTTCTGTCAGGCGATAGCAGAACAACAATTTCGTAAAATTGATAGTCTCTATGTTGCAAGATTTTTTATTTATCAACAGAAACAGGAATACTTCAACTAAGCACGTTGCGATTTCCACGTAAATTTAATATTCCAAAAAGTAGTTACGTTGAGGACAATGTACTGTATTATTTGTGCAAACATACATGCAGATCTAGGGGTATATCTGCGTTCTCAAAGGAAATCACAAGAGCCAAACCTGTGAATAATAGATCGGAAAGAAATCCAGTGCGGGTGGACTGTCGCGAAGGGTCGCGAGTTTTGCAGGGACAAACAAATGCGGATTCCGCTTATAACGAATCGGATATCGAACGATGCAGTTGCTGTGGAGGAACAAAGAGTTTAAAAAATTGTTGAGAAGAGAAGAGGAACAAAAAAGTTTCTTAATAACTGTCAGCTAATTTTCGGCAACATACAAATTATTCACAATAAATAAACAATAAATATCGCAAAAGAGTGAAAACGTCTAAAAATGAAATCATCCATAAAATGGAATGCTGATACATCACATGTTTTAACGCTTTACAAATATATTCTTGGTATAGTTGGACTTTGGGTACTCGAAGAGAGAAATATATTTTCGAGAATTCGATGGTTCATATCGACAATGCTGGAAGTAAGTTTATCACCTTTCACGCACTAAATATTTATAAAAAATATTTATATAATTGAATTCTTTCTTATATTGTAATGTACACAAACATTTTACGAAAATATTGTGAATAGTTGTAAGTAAACAATCATAAAAATGTAAATAAATAAAAATTAATACAAAATTATGCAAGTTTAGAAACAAGTTCTTATGCAAAAATCTCACAACTCTGATTTTTTCTCTAACGAGAGAAACGGAGAATTAAATCTCATATGATGATCTACATATTGCATACTTACATATTATTAAAACGGAGCATTTTCATAAAAAATTAAGTAAATAATCTTATTTTATTCTCGTGCACTAGATGAGTACGACAGTTACGTTGTCGTTGGAAGTAATTCGGCACTGTCACGGCTACGAGGACGTTCTCGATGCTTTTTTATCCGCATCTTCGTCCGTGATCAGCATGTCCAAGCTGCTCCTGCATCGTATTAATTGGAGACACAAGTTAATATTAGTGAAAGCTATTATTCACGATTGGACATTTGTGGATAATCCGCGGGCGCGCAATGTCATGCTGGAATACGCGCGTCGAGGCAGACTCGGATCTCTCGTGTTTCTTTATCTCGGCTGCGCTTCCGTCGTGTTTCTCTTTTCGCCTCTCATATTCGCTAACGTCGATCTGCCATGGTCTACCGAGAAGCAAATTTACAACAAATCTGAAATAACATTACTGTTAGCAGCTTACTGCGTCTTCGGAAGTTACACGTCCCTCACTTACGCATCCGTTATGATCTTGCAAGCGTTGCAGATTCTCGTCAACTGCATCTCACAATGCGGAAACGACGGATTTTTCTTCACTCTTACTATGCACGTGTGCGGACAGTTCGAGATTCTTCAAATGGACTTTGCCATAAATAAGGACAAATCTTTTAATCGATACAAACTCGGAATTTTGTTGGAGAAACATCGTCGCCTCATCTTTCTGGCACATTATCTGCAAAAAGCCTTCAGTCTGGTTATTTTGTCGCAACTTTTTATGAGCGTCATGCTCTTGTGCGTTGAAGGTACACATCTTGTATTAAATAAATTGAATTTTTAAAATATATAATATACGTTTATTTAAAATATTTCCATAACAGTTTTTAAACTTTTAAGCTAATTAAATTCACTGCTGTATGCATTTATTATTATGTAATTTATTACGTATTTAGGTTTTCAATTAATCATCACCCTCATGCACGACACGTTCGCCGCCATGAAACACGTTCTCTTCATCGTCGTGCTGTTGGTGCAACTTTTCTTGTATTGTTTTGCCGGACAAACGTTGGAGCTGCAATCGGAAAGAGTCGCTTACGCCATTTACGAGTCATCTTGGTACAATTTCGATACAAACATAATGAAAGATTTGCGATTGATAATTCTTCGATCGGCCATTCCTCATCGATTAACAGCAGGGAAATTTTTGGCAATGAATTTCACAAGTTTCAAAGAATTACTGAAAGCTTCCGCCTCGTACTTATCAATCAATATATGCTCATACTTTATAATAAAAATTGTTACATCATTATTTCTTGTACTGATTGCTCAGCACCGAAAATACTTACATCAAGACGGAAACGTGGTAGCATTTGGCGAAAGAAGAAAATACGTAGACGCACTATTTTTTATTTTTCCTGCGATTGTTCCGTCGCGTTCACCAGTTCAAAGAAATACATTTCGATACGCAACGGGCGTCATTTTGTTCATGACTATATCGTTATCGGTTATTTTGTTTATGATTATCATTTACGACTATCAACAAACTGTCGAAACCGGAGAAACTACCGCATTAAGAGCTGCGTGTGCGCACTATTCAATAAAGTGAATTATTACGAAAATATACGGTCATGCAAACTTGTTTCGGAGCCACTTATCTTACTCACCATAAAGAACGATCAATAACTGTAAAGAACGACCAAGTGAAGCTTTCCACGGTAATTCTTCTCTTCGCCATTCATTGTGAGAATCGAGCAACGTTTTATCACGCATGCCTATAATTCTTTCGAGAAGAGAACTACCTGTTGCCGAACATGAAAACAAGTTGGAACAGTGGTATGCAGTACAGCTTCTCAGAGATAAGAGCAATGATGTGGATACTCGGCGTGTGGCCGTTGCAGCAGAACAATCTGGCCTGCACATTTCGCTGGATATTCGCTTTTATTGTGGAGGTAAATCACACACATTGTTTTTTGTAATTGACACATGTAATATTTTAAATTACAATAACTTATTTTGTCAAACTTTCTACAGTTTCCGGAAAATATTTAAGCAGTGGAATTAGACAAAGTAGTTTTTAGTATTTTTTTGATTATACAATTTGTATAAACATGTTTACATAGAAATAAAAATTTTTTTTATATCAGTAACGATAGTTTGATAGTTTGGCAAATGCATGTGTAAAGCCAAACCTTTGCTATCGTATAGTCTCTCACGTTACTCAGCGCGCTGACAGAATCTTTCAAGAAGTGCGGTGATGATAAAGATGTTTTGGAGATATTTATTGTGATAGAAACCTACACGCACTCGTGGTTAAATATTGTTTTCGCGCGCATTTACATGAAAAAACTCATCAGCAACGTGAGTTCCGCAATGGACGATTGGTCTTTTTCATCGAAGGATACGAAATCTTACACGATAATGACGGGATACGCTCGCATAAGTCGAATAATTACACTATTCCACATAATAATAGGCATCTTGGCTGCTTTATTATATTTTAGCAGCGTTTTCGCTGATAAGAAACAGGTGACATCCGAATTTTATGTTTGTAAAGACTTTATAAAGACGTAGAATTGTGTATAATATAATTTATTTTTTTTTTAACAGGTAGTACTTATTGGTAACAACACCGTAACTTTGTGGAATTTTGCTATTCCGTCCACGTGTCTGTTCAAAGGAATTTCGTATACCACGTACAAAGCACTTTTTGTTATGCAAATGTTGCAAGCGTTCATAACGTACACGGGAGAATGTGCGAACGATAACTTCTTCTTCTCTATTACCATGCACCTCTGCGGTCAAGTGGAAATTTTAAAAAATCGCTTCGTCGATTTCGAGAGACAAATCAATGAGAAGCACGATCATCGAGTTGCATTGGGGTCTTGGATCAGGAGACATTATAAGCTGACATTATTGACTAGAAATATCGAGGAGGCTTTCAACATCAATATTTTGCTTCGCCTATCGATAATTACTGTATTTATTGCAGTTTCAGGTATTTTACGATATTTTATCGTACTATAAAAACAAAACTTTTAAAAATATTATACTAGAATAACCGAATATATTTTTTTTTAATAAAATATTTTCTAGCACATCTATGCTACCTTTCTCTTTCTAACATTGTTAACGCGTTAAAATGCGTTTAAGAAAACTAAATTTTCAGGATTGAATATAATCATGTCCGTCAAGCATCACAATTACACCAACGTAGGAAAAAACTTATTATTTATCCAGTTCTACATTATGCAATCGTTTCTGTTTACGCACCCCGGCGAATCGTTGCAAAATCAAAGCGAGTCGATTGTTTCGACGATATACGACACAACATGGTACGAATGGCCGTCTGCCGCGACAAAAAATTCAATATTCATTATGATGAGGACAAAAATTCCTCTTCGACTTAGCGCCGGCAAATTTTTCTACATCACGAGAAAAACCACGGCAGATATTATGAAAACCGCGTTGACATACGTATCGTTTTTACAAGTGACGATGAAAATATAATCGTTATAGAAAATACTTACACAATACTATTTATGTAGATAAAGATTTATGTAAATAAACAAAACCATAAACTTTTATATAATTATGTTCCAGTAATTTAATCACATATCGCTCTTCATGTTTTTGTTATATGTAGAAAAAATATATTAGAATAAATAGTATTTATCACACGTTTATTCTGCCTCATATTTAAAAACATTACATATACAAATTTGTTACTATGTATATTAACATCAAAGTAAAAACCGTTATAAAAGTATATTTACACAATTTCAAACTTAAAATACACGAACGTGTCAGCAGTGTTGTGTTGTAGCACCGTGTGGGAGAACTGCAACATCGTTTTACAGCAACTGTGTAAAGAAATGTGTTCATGTTCTGTTAGGGGAATATCAAAGTAGTTTGGAATGTCCGATCCTTTTCAACGGGAAAAAAAGTTTAGCACATTTACTATAATACAGTATCAAATTGCATGTTAAACTTTTACGGTTCTTCTTTATATCTTATACGCATTACTTTAAAGAGTATCGAATAACAATGAGATAGAAACGCACTGCGTTTTTCTGGAAAATTGACAAACTACACAAATTTTGCAATACGGCGATCTCACGTAGATTCGACAATTGAGGGAACGTCGGAGGACTTGCACGATGACGAAGCAATTCGTCGAGCCGCATCTTTAAACATGCATGTGCTTCGATGAGCCAGCGGTTCGCTGTTGCTCACGTACTCACGAGAATCAATAGTTATCTGAAGAGATGGGATGGACGCGAAGGCGCCGAGATAAGCCCATAAGCGCGAGCGTTGCGCTGCCATTCGACGTCACGGGATCGACTAATGAAGAGAGTATTAATGCTTAATTATCCCGTTGCGCGCTATTAAAGATGCATGTTCGCGCGATCAGTCGGGAATCGCAACGTTGCTTGATCCCCGCAGGATGGCTGCGAGCTGGAACAAGGATGTCGCTTACGCGTTGTCAAGCTACAAAATTCTGGCGTGGTCCGTAGGAGCCTGGCCGATCGAGGATGACACCTTCTACTCGAGGGCGCGCTGGCTGTTCGCGATCGTGAGCGAGGTGAACAAAAAATTATTGTCAAAACAAAGTACTTCTCTAGGGAAAAAAATACAATATTAAAATATAACACGCGTAAATTTTATATAAGAATATGTTTACAAATTTAATAAAACCTAATTTTGTTAAGTCTTTGTGAGAACTTTTCCTGAAAATCAGGAATGAAAGAACGTAATTATTTCAGATTGTTCTCGCGACGACGCTCCTGATGGAAATCCACCTCTCCTGCGAAAACTCCTCCGAGGATCCGATTGACACCTACGTGGTGACCGCGAGTGCGATGCTGGTGGTCGTCAAACTTATTTTTCTGCGGCTGCAACGGTCCACTCTCTCCGTCAACATATCCCACGCCATTCGGGACTGGTGCAGCGTCAAGGACGCGAGATCGCGCGAGATCATGATCCAGTACGCGCGCATGGCGAGAACGATCTCTCTGTCGCTGTTTTATTCCGGCTTCTTCGCTTTCATCCTGTACATGCTGCGACTTCTGCCCATTCTGACCGCCAACGAAAGACCGTCCTACCTTCCTACGTCCTGCGTCTTCGAAACTGTTTCCAATCTGCAATATGCATTCATTACGTTATACCAGGTGATCCAGTTGTTCATCGCGTACGCCGGAAATTGTTGCACGGAGGGGATGTTTGTTGGTGTCACGCTCCATCTGTGCGGTCAGCTCGAACTGTTGATGATCGATTTTCGGCAAATCGATCGGCACAAATGCAAGAAAAACAGCATCGTCGAGGAACTCGTCGTCAGACATCGAGAACTGATCGGGCTCACGGAGACGATCGAGGACACGTACAACATAATTATTTTGACTCAAATCTTAACCAGCGCCATTCTGATATGCGTGACAGGTAAAGCAATTAATTTATATGATTATTCTGTATGTAGAGAAATATGTTAATAATGTTGAAAAATTTATTTTGAGGTAATTTTTATTATTTATGAGAGAACTCTTTTTGTTATGTGGCAATTTACTCGCGTTTAAGTCAAGCTTGTCAGAATTTTTACTCGTTACTGAAATGCCTAGTTTGCGTCTCGCAATAAAAAATGATTAATCAGAGAAAGAAACATATTGATTTAAAGGCTTCGGACTCATCGAGTCATTGTACATTCACGACACAGTCATGACGGTAAAGAGCGTTGTAGTGATGATCGTCATGCTGCTGCAGTCCTTTCTGTATTCGTACGCGGGCGACAACTTGAGAGATCAGAGCGAGGCGCTGTCCTTCGCTGTTTACGACAGCAACTGGTGCGACTTCCCGTCGAACGAGATAAGAGACCTGACATTTATCATGATAAAGACGAACGTACCTATTCGACTTACCGCCGGAAAGTTTTTCTATGTCACGCGTGCTACTTTTACAGATATCCTGAGGACCGCGGTGTCTTACCTGTCCGCGTTAAGAGTTATGATCGAGAAACAACGAACAGAAGCTTAACATAGTCAAAATATGATATATTCTTTAAAGAAAGTATTTATAGAAGTCATAAACTCTTCTTTTGTGCAAGGAAAATAATTTATATGAAGTAAAATTGTTTCAGATAAGAATTAATCAATGTGAAACACAAAAATAAAATGCTAATAAATGTAATGTTTTATTACGTGAGAATAAACAATTTTAAAATTCATAATATCTAATAAGATTTACAAAAACATTATATCCAAAACTATTAATCAATTAAATTTCATAAATTAAAAGCATGTTTTAAATTAAAAAACAAAACTAAATAAGAAAATGTTAAATTATATATAATTTATGTTGTAATAATTTAATTACGATTTTTAAATTAAATCTAAAAAAGTAAAAATATAAAAAGAAAAAACTCAAGATAAAAGTTAACTAAATTAAAAGTAATTAATTACATGGTTATTTTTTTAAATTAGAAGAGTTTTTCAGAGAATGTCTTCGAATGATATAATATTTCTTGCTTACTTGATTCCTGTTAGGAAGTGACAACTATGTGATCTACAACATATATAACAATAAAAGTGAGTGCATTTTTTATGCATAATTATCATTATACTTATCATACACGTTTAATTACAATGTCGATAGAAATTGTATCCGACTTAAACCGTGTATGCAACAGTCTTGTCGTATCCAATTGAGATTGCCACAACTCTGCCGTGTTTGTTTTATTTTGCGCGCATCTGAGTTCTCCCCAACATGCATACGTACGGTTATGTATTCGTGCACTTTTATTAAGAAACTGTATGCGAAATACTACAAGAACCATCGCGACATAAATTCTTCAGAAGCAGCAAATTCGTAAAAACTCAAAACCATGTATTTTGTGATAATGCGATAACAACATAAATAGCTAAGAGGCGAGATGATAAGCGGGTATAAGATCTCCCGAGTTCCGATCAGCTGAATAAAGAATAATTCGGCGCGTCAACGTTCTGTCAATGTTCGAAGCACCTTCTTGACCGTCGGCATCACTTTACGTCGTCATTACATCGATCCAATGGCGAGTAAAGAGTGGAATGATGACATTGCATACGCGATGAACCATGTAAAATGGATGACGTGGCCGGTAGGTTTCTGGCCGCTACAGGTTTACGATACTTTTTCGCTAATACGATGCATTTGGTCTATTGTGGCCTCGGTACGTATTTCTTCGGTTACAATTTGTCGCTGAGTCACACGCGCGATTGTTCCAACAAGCTGATAGAACAATTTCCGAGCGGACAGTGCAATATTACTTACGATCTGCTATTCACATTTGCAGATAAATTTTATATATAAAAATTATTTTATATACATGTTAATAAAATTTCAATAGAGATCTCTGTCGACTCGCGAAATAAAATTCACGAAAACACTACACGTGTTCATATTAACATAATTGCATATTAACAGGCATTAGTGTCAATATTGCCTGCACTTGAAGTTTACTTCGGCTGCACCGACACGGAGAAGAACACAGACTGCATCATGTTTATTTCCGCCGGAATTATGGGCGTAGCGAAGAACACATGTTTTCGAATTTACTTAAAGAACTTGACGAGCAATTACAGCTTCGTCGTGAAAGATTATCAAACTGTCAAAGATCCGAGCGATTTGTCCGTCATGAAAAAACATACTTACATAGGAAGACTTTTGTTCTATTTTATGACAACGTTCTCTTTTCCGAGCTGCATGTTATACATATTAATTCCCTTAATGGTTAACAAGGAATATCTGAATACCGTGACCAACAGAACTATGCTAATGTATCCGATACCAGCGGAGTGCGGCATGGATCATCTTTACCCTTCAAGAATCATGTACAAAATTCTTTATTTCTTCTTGGGTTTCACGCTACTTTCTTCAAATCAAGCGAATATCGGTAATATTTATTTTTGACGTACGATAATGCATTGCTCGTTGATAAATTTGCTGTCAATAGTATCGACGTTTGATTTACATAACATACATATATTTTTAATAAATATTATGTGATAAATTATATAACTCTCTTGTTTTTTTTTTTTACAAAGGCATCGACGTTATGTTCCTCAGTACAATGTTGCATCTCTGCGGCCAGATAAAGATTCTGAATTCCAAATTCGTCGATTGTTTCGTTGGAAAATCGCACAACTACGATAGCTTCAATACATTAGTCGAGAGACACATCTACTTAATAAACAGAGCCAAAGAACTCGTCGACACGGTCAATTTCTTCTTGCTGGTGAAATTATTTATTATGAGTATTCTTTTATGTATAATGGGTAAATACGAATATTTCATACATCGCGCGTACAGTTTTATAAAAAACTTGACAAAAATGTCTTACGTTCTACGCAGTGCAAATCTTTCAGGATTTCAGTGTATCTTGGCGCTAAAAGTGAACAACTATATAATAGTGTGGAAAAGTTTGATGGTGCTGTGTTCCTTTCTGACACAACTCACGCTGTATTGTTTCACCGGGGAATATCTTAAATCTCAGATGGAAAAAGTAGCGACTTCTATTTACCAAAGCATGTGGTACGAATTTCCTGAACAAGTGAAGAAAAGCATAATCTTCATCATTATGCGAAGAGAATCTCCCATTTCGTTGCAAGCAGGAAATTTCATTTTTGTCAATCTGGAGACTTATATGAGCATCCTGAAGTCCTCTCTTTCATACATATCTGTACTACGCATAATGGTGGAGCCGTAAAATCGAACAAAACACATAACATTTATATATTATATACAAACTGTATAACTCAACAAGACTTAATATTTGTACACAAACGATAATTAAGTAAATATATATTATAGTACTCTGAACTAGAAATGAACTTGTCTGT
The DNA here is from genome assembly GCA_014825475.1 of Pseudomyrmex flavicornis. NCBI lineage: Eukaryota > Metazoa > Arthropoda > Insecta > Hymenoptera > Formicidae > Pseudomyrmex > Pseudomyrmex flavicornis. Next base: position 24,107 of record QVNW01001762.1, read on the forward strand.
ATACAGTATGTACAGTTCGTACATACTTTCTTATCAGTTTGACAGTACTGATAAGTTGTGTCTATATGTAATCCACTTATCTATTTTATGTATTCTTTCTCTTAAATGGTTTCAATTTATTCTATTTGTTTCACTTGACATATAATTATAATTTTAAAAACAACTGTTTTAAATACAAAAAATATTTGCACATATTAAAAGAAATATATGCACATATTTCGAGAAAGAAGTGTGCAGGACAAGAAAGTTTCTCAAACACAACAATTTTAATATCTAATTATACTCATAAACAGTTTAAATTTATTTTAATTCTTGTTTGTGATGGTATATCAACTGATAAAAATTGTCAACGGACACACGTACAAATGCGCAAAGAAAAATACATGCAGGTATAGTGACGACAAATATTTCTTTATATAAAACAAAGAAATGGAGCATAACATGGACTAACAAAGTTGTAGACCGAAACATTTGTAATATAAATTTTTTAAGCCACAGTTTTGCATAAAAAGTTCTGTATATTTACGATAATGCGTTGACAGTGTGTTGCAGCTGATAGAGGCGACTGATAAGCGGGTATAGGTTTCGAGTGAATAAAGAATGATTCGGAATATGCATGTGTTACATTGTTGCACATATATTCTGTCGGCATACGGACCGCATCATCGTCTAAATGGGTCAGTTATGGTCATTACGATCGACCACCACATGGCGAGTGAACGATGGAAGGACGATATCGCATACGCGATGAACTACATCAAATTGATATCGTGGCCGATCGGCGTTTGGCCACTTCAAGTTTATAACACTTTTTCGATAATACGATGTCTCTGGGGTATTTTTTCCGCGGTACGCATTTCTTCAGTTCGATACCGTTGCTCATTCATGTTCGATCGTTCGAGGATGTAGGTAAAACTTTTGCGTAAACAACATTATGTGCGCTTTAGTAAAAATTTCGATATCTCAAGATGAAAATACCGAAGTATCTAAACTTTGCGACGCTGGATAGAATCACTTTACTGTTGAATATGTAAAGAAAATCTTTTTTTTTTCAACCGTAGTAACGTCTAATGTAGAAACGTCTAATGTAAAACGTAGTTCGATTAACGAAATTTTGAGAAATCCTTAGAAACGTATCGATAAACATAAACAACCTTTTCTCGAATTATTTGCTGACAAGTTTTATTCACTCTTTAACACAATTGATATATTTTATATTGATAGTCGCACAAATGACAAGTAGATGTTACTTAAACAATTTTCCAGAAAATATTAACATGTGTAATAATCGTGAACATGTGTAATGATCTGTCGAATTGTTACAACGATAGCTACGAAAGTTGATTAATTACATTTAACAGAGTATGATGGTGTTATTATGTTCAACCGAGATCTTATTGGGCTGCACCGACACGGAGAAAAACATAGACTGTCTCATGCTTATCTGCTGCGGAACTCTCGGCGTGACTAAGACGATACTGTTTCGCATTTACGCGAAGAACTTGACGGAGAATTACAGTTCCGCCGTAAACGACTACAAGACCATTAAAAATCCGAGAGATTATTCCATCATGCGAAGACACACTTATACAGGGAAACTATTGTTCTCTTGTTTGCTGGGCTCATCTTATTTCAGCTGTTTCATACTTACAGTACTTCCTCTTTTGGGCCACAATGCTGATCAGGATGTCACTAACGAGACTGTATTGGAGTATATTATACCTTCAACTTGCGCTCTGGAATATTTTTGCGTTCCAACAAGCTTGCGTGCAATCGTTCTTCTTGTGCAAACACTTGTATTATTTACAACGTGTAATACTTATATGGGTAACACTGTTTTCTTTTTACCGTTTGTTTCTCTAGCTGATCAGTTTATTTATTCTCATCATTGTTTTCGTGTGCAGTTATTTTTTCACGTTTTATCAAGAGTTTTGCTTTCATTATATAATAATAATGTATTTTTGGTATTTATTTGTGATTTTTTTCTTTACAAAGGTAATGACACCTTGTTCCTCAGTATAGTATTGCATCTTTGCGGTCAGATAAAGATTCTAAATCGCAAATATGTCGATCTCGATATCACAAGTCCGCACGATCAATTGACCGCATTAATTAAAAGGCACATCTACTTGATACATAAGGCGAATAAACTTTCCGAGACTATCAGTATTGCCTTGTTGATGCAATTATTTCTTTTGAGTATAATCTTATGTATAATGGGTAAGTAATAATTTTCATATGACAGTTTCTTCGCAAAATATATTATACGAAAACTTGCGTTTTAAAAATACTGCTTTCAGGATTTCAACTTATTCTTGCGATAAAATTAAACAACGTTATTATAATAGGAAAAAGTTTGATGATGATTTTCGCCTTTGTGACGCAACTAAGTCTAGTCAGTTTTATCGGTGATTATCTAATCTCGCAGATGGAAGAAATAGCACTTTCCGTTTATCAAAGCGCTTGGTACAAATTGTCTGAGAATACGAAGAGAAACCTAATCTTTATCATCATGCGAAGAGAATTTCCCGTTGCATTGAAAGCCGGAAATTTCATTATGATAAATCTGTCGACGTATATGAACATCTTGAAGACGTCTCTTTCGTATTTGTCTGTACTTCGTGTAATGGTGGAAACGTAAAAGCACAAATACAGACGCAAAAAATTCAAGGTATTCTACAAACTATAATATCGACAAAAGTAATCTTTGTACACTGATGATCTTGTCCATACAGATGTATCTTCACCTTTATCGATATCGAAAGTTATTAGATGTTTCGAGTTACTTCATTTCTGAAAAGTTAAAATATAAAGAACTAAAGAGTTTAATTCAAAATATCTCTGACTGACTGCCGATATCTGAAGAGATGTATGAACATCGGTGTGCATACACGAACGATAAATAATCGAATATAAGAATATTATATTGTACTGAAAAAAAGATTTTATTTATATTTTGAAGTGTCTAAACTTTTTGACATATCCAAAGCGTAAAAGTAGATTAAATCATTTAAAACAGGAAAGTTATGTGCTATTTTGTGAAATTCGCAATATTTATTTTAATATTAATTAATTAATATAGCTAATGAGCGCTTGGAAAGCGCTATTTATCTTAAGCGGTGATAATACTTTGTTAGTTAAACATTTTTAATACTTCATTAGTTTAACATTTCAGGCAAATTATGGAAATACCACTTATCATTTTCGCTTGCACATAGTATAAATCACATATTTATCACGTATTTATTATACATTCTCACTTGTAAACAGCATACTTTAATTAATATTTTTTACTTGAAGCAATGTCAGAATTGTTGAAATAAAATAAGCGCTTATGCATTGCGAAAGAGTTAATAGTTTTCTATGAACAAACAAAATGTTTGTGGAAGAAAAAGGAAGATCGCGAAGCGATCAATTTTCAAACCGGAATATTCGTCAGACAATTCTTACGTGACCTATAATTTTGCATAAAAAAGTTTCGTGTGTTTTTGAGTAATGCTTTAACAATGCATTATTGGGGGAACTTATAAGAGGGTATAAGTTATAGACAGAAAATGATTCGGAATACACACAGTACATCGATATATGTCGTTTTGCATTTATCTTATGCCGACATACGGAGCGTATCATCTGCTATTGAACTCATTACATCGACCGCACTATGACAAGTGAACGATGGAACAACGACATCGCGTACGCGATGATCCACATCAAATTGATAGCGTGGACGATCGGTGTTTGGCCGCTTCAAGTTTACGATATCTTTTCAGTAATACGATGCGCCTGGGGTACATTTTCCGCGGTAGGCATTTTCTCAGTTCGCTCATTCAATTGTTCCGAAGAAATAGGAAAAACAAGTTCTGCGTAGACACAGTATCGCGTTCTGAATAAAATTGATATCACAATAAAAAATACCAAACTCTGAATTGCTTGTTTTTAGTTTTGTTTGTGCAAGTAACAGTTAGTGTTATTTAAATGTCAAATAATTTTCTATACATAGTGTGTTTTTACCACGCAAAAATAATGTCGTATACCCTAGCACAATAAAAAGTTACGCTACGAAAACGCGTTACTTGTATTGACAGGCTTTGATGGTGTTGTTACCTTCCGTCGAAATTTATCTGGGCTGCACCGACGCGGAAAAAAACACGGACTGTCTCATGCTCATCTGCTGCGGAATTCTCGGTGTGATAAAGATAACGTCTTTTCGCATTTATGCGAAGAATTTGACGAACAATTACAGTTCCGCGGTGAACGACTATCAGATCATCAAACATCCGAGAGATTATTCCATCATGCGACAACACACTTACGTAGGAAGATTGCTGTGTTGTTCCATGATGAGCTTCTCTTACTTCAGCTGTTTCATGTACGCGTTAATTCCGTTTTTGCGTGGCTACAGAGCTAATCAGAGTGTCACAACGAACGAGACTGCATTGGAGTATACGTTACCTTCAGCTTGCGCTGTGGAATATTTTCACGCTCCGAGCATGTATACAATTATCTGCCTCTTCCAGACTGTTGCGATATTTACTGCGACTACTGCTAATAGCGGTAATATTTATTTTATATTTTATTTCTATCGTGTATTGTCTATCTTTCTCGCTAATCTTAATTTATTTGTGCGCAATGTGATGTTTTATGTCGCTTTTATAAAAGGAAATAGTGTAACGTAAAGGTGTGGTATGCAGTTCTTTTCTGTTTTACTCTCATCATTTGGCATACTGTTAGACGTATATCGATACAATTTCTCTTTACAAAGGTAACGATGCTTTGTTCCTCAACATAACATTGCATCTTTGCGGCCAAATAAAGATTTTGAGCACCAAACTTGTTGACTTTGATGTCTCCAATTTGCACGCCTACGATCGATTGAACATATTAATTAAAAGACACATCTACTTGATACACAAGGCCAAAGAACTTTCCGATACTGTCAATTTTGCGTTGCTGGTGCAACTGTTTATTATGAGTATTCTGTTGTGTATAATGGGTAAGTGTTATAGTTATCGTGTATGACATTTCGTAAAGTAAGTTGAAAGTTACACGGTTTAGAAATATTGCTTTCAGGATTTCAGTTTATTCTAGCGGTAAAAGTAAACAACGTCATTATGATAGGAAAGAGCTTGATAGTGCAGTGTTCCTTTTTGTCGCAATTAACTCTCTACAGTTTCATCGGGGATTATCTCAAATCCCAGATGGAAGAACTGTCACAAGCCGTTTATCAAAGTTCTTGGTACGAGTTTTCCGACAAATTCAGGAGAAACATGATCTTTATCATCATGCGAACGGAATCTCCCGTCGCATTGCGAGCCGGAAATTTCATTGTGGTAAACTTGTCAACGTATGTGAACATCTTGAAGACGTCTCTTTCGTAT
>QVNW01001763.1:0-13613 GCA_014825475.1 Pseudomyrmex flavicornis
TTTTTTTTTTTTTTTTTTTTTTTTACATAGAGGAAAATCCTCATGGACGTTTTCACCCCTAGCTAAAACTATCATAACGGTTTACATCAGGCGCGCTAGGGAAGGACTCTTTGTGAGACTCTGCCGGGAACCATCCGCGCTCAGCTCTCGCTAACTTTAAAAAGGAATTAACTTTCACTTGTGGTGGAGAGGGAGCCGTAACCTCTCCTCTACTACCGCATAGGCTACGGGCAATGCTGACGTGAATATTTCGCTCACGCCAGAGTGTGACTTGGCGTCAAACTCCGAGAAGGACACCACCCCGTATTCTCTACCATATTCGACAGAATCGGATGGGTTGAATTTCGCCCCGCGCTGGCTTCTTTACTTCTTGGAAGACAGCGCCAGGTTTACTCTTCTTAAATTCTTTCTTAGACTCCATCATCAGGAGAGCAGCGAGCGCCTTGCGCGCTTTTTCCCCTTTCTTCTGGGATTTGTCTCCGGAACCGCCTTGCTCTTGCTGCTCTCCCTCTTCTGTATACCAAAGGAAGCGACACAGAAGTGGGAGATTCAGCAGATCGTTTTTCCGATCATCGTCGGATCTGGCATCGCCCTTGATGGCAGAAGAATTTCCTACTCCGCATTCATGCTAGCTTCTTCCCTCGGAGGCGGATCAGCTTGAGCTGCTAACCGCTTCGCGGGAAGGGAGGGGAAGCAGGGGTCGGCCACCACCTCCAATCGCTTCGGCGGAACGCACGAGGAACTCTCTTAGCGGGAAATATTTCCCGCTGCTCTAAGAGACTTAGAAGACGCACGAAGCGCTCTCCAGCCAGTACTCTGCCGGACGCTCCAAATCTGCACCAGCGGGCAACGTAGCTCCGGCGCCTCGCCTTTCCCGGCCACGTGGTTAAGCGTGTTCCGTTTGACCACAGTACAATTCGACACCGCTCGATTTGACACAAAATTATTGGACACAGATTTATTAGACACAAATTTATTCGACACTAAATTATTCGACATCAAAATATTTGACACCAAATTATTTGACACAGTATGATTCGACACTAAATTATTCGACATCGTACGATTTGACACCAAATTATTTGACACCGTACGATTGGACACAGTACAAGCACTGTGCATCGTCACAATTAATGACAGTACTAACACAGGTTAGAGTTAGGTTTAGGTTTTTTCGGAGAGGGAGTCTCTCGTCTAGAACTTCCAGAATGGTGTTACGAGCTGCTTCTCGCAAGGCTCGGACCGACGTGCTTTTTAGTTTTTTGGAGATGGTGGCGACCTCATTCACTCTCTTCAATTTTTTATAAATCCTCGCAGCTATGTCTAGCGACAGACAGAGCCGCAAGTTCAATTTTTAGATCAGAAGGAGTTGCTATGAAGTACGTTCTCCGCAACTTCCGGATCGAATCCGTGTCTGATAGACGACCGAACTCAGAGCCGGTGTCCGTCATTCCAGCAGGAGGCCATCCGGTCTTTTTCTGCTGCCTCTTACGAGCTGCACGCAGCTCCTCGCGCAGTTTACCTACGTCGACGAAACGGCCGTGCATGGGCGGGCGACCACTGCGTTCCACGCGACCTCCGATGCAGCCGACGAGGGTTTAGCCTCGTTGTTATTGCTACCCGAAAGAAGAGTGTCGAGCGATTCTACCGAAACAGCCGGTTAAGTTCCCTGACACCGTTTTCTTTAGTAGCCAACATTAAAGAGTTGGTCTTGCCTTCACAAGCGCATTTTTGCCTGACAGGCCTGAGATGCACCTGTCGGGTAGCCCTGCGCATGATGACGACGAAGAGGAGCAAGGATCATACCCTCTCTTGCTATGTGTCCGATCATTTTGGCCCGGTACGTCAAAACTATTCTTCTGCTTTATACAAAAAATAGAAGGAGCGGTTTGATTTTGGAGTTTTTTTTCTTAATTCGATTGTCATCTAAAACTGACAAACCGGAGTTTCCGAATTTGTGCTCAGAGTTTTTCTTCCCCTACTTCCTCTCTTAGCTTATCCGCTCACCGAGGACCTGTCCGTCTTGGGAGACTCTGTCAGAAACCGAAGTTCCCGCCAACATAGCTCTTTGCATCTTTGCAAAACTGAGCTCGAACACCACGACAAGATAGGGGAAAATCGTCCGAGTATCTTATACAATTTATTTCTAACATTTTTAAGAGAAGTTAAGTTCTAGAAAGTGCCTTACTTAAATTAAAATATCACTTACAAATCGATGTCTTTATTAAATTAATCCAAAAATGTTGAATAAAAATGGCTTAGTCGAACCAGGTGCAGGGTGACTTGCAATAATATGTTATTTATTTAAACATATGTTATTTATTAAAACGTTTCGACTTTTTATTGAAGTCTTCTTTAGTTGTACATTAAATTAAATTAGAAGATGTTACATACTGAACAAACATAATTGAAGAACATGAGTAAATTAAAAATAATTACATACCAAAGTTAATATGAATGTAGGAGCGAGTCCTAATAAAATAATCAACACAAAATATCTATTGTCATAACGTTATTTTTCAAGTGTCACAATTTAAAAATGAGAGAAGTTGAGTCGATAATTGTTAAAAGTGTGTAGAGACTTATGAGTGTCTGTAGTACGTATATATGTATGTAGTTAAACTCCCTCTATGTGTGTGTAATTTAGGTATAATTTATATTCCGATCTTATCAAGTGCTGGTAAATATATGTTATCAAGCGATTGTGTATTGGTCATTAAATTTATGCTGTTTTTATGGATTTTAATATTAAAATCCTTTTTATTTTTATTAATTATTTTAGTTTTTGATTGTAAACTTTTGCTATTGCTGAAAAATTGTAAATTCTTTTATTCGAGTAAGTTGAAGGAAGGAGGAAAATACAAGTGAATGCAAGTGAATTTGACTCAATAGCTAACATAAAAGCCTGTGAGCAGGTAAAAAAAGGAAAGCTAAGTGTGATTCGGCTCAGCGACTGAAGTTAACGAGAACGCAAAAAATACAGTAGAGAGAAAAAGAGTATGACATAATTAAGACAAACATTAAAATAAAACTAATTATTAGAGTTGTCTCAGAAAATCGCGGAGTACCTTCGTATAATAAAACCAGACCAGATATAATCAATATAATAATATAACAAAAACAAACAATTTATTTAAAGATCGCGTATTAAATTAGAAAATACAAAAATAATAATAAAGAAAATAACAATGAATGACAAAGCGATTCTTGAAAAGAGTAACAATAATTCGAATAAGAAAATATGTACAAAAAAAAAAAAAAAAGAATAATCCCGGAAACATAACAATAAATTGCTTTATTGTGAATCAACAGATCGCAAGGCCGATTTAGAACCGCAAATCGTTTGACAACTAACGCTCGTAACGCTGAACCGAGCTTGCTCAAAAATATACGCTACTATGAGATAAAGACGACTAACTAGCAGAGGCTAAAGCATGTGAAAGAGTGCAGTAGGCAAAGTCAAATACGCAAGAATGCAATTGCAATAAGGCGTGCATAAGGCCATAATTTGTAGCTCATACAACGCTAGACTTATGTGATTCTGCAAGAGTCATCAGAAATCACGCCGGCGCGAAACTTTCGCCAATTCCAATTAGACTCAAAAACGGACCAATATGTCGACTTAATAAGCAGGATATAATGCAACATGCACTCGCCAAGTAAAACGTGTCAGGAAGAGAGAAGCGCTCGCGAAGTCGGAAAAGTGTAATTGTTAATGCCTGAAAGACAACGCTATTTTATTCGCCGAACATAACACGGGGTGTCCGCCGTGGAATTCGCCCCTTAAAGCGATAACTGAATGCGGTACGATATGGTAGTTCCTCATGCGATATAATATTGTTCTAATTCTTTGGTACAATAGCGATACGATAATCTTTTAGTTTTTACGATACGATAACTCTCAGACGAATTTCAACGACAACGCTAGCCGACGCGGCAGTGTGTTCAAAGTACGCTCGCAGATTAATTGGTGATGGTTGTCACAAAAAGTTCGCTATAAAATTGTCTAAAGGTGCCATTACACGGCGTGTGGTTCGGCGAGCTTGGCTCGCGACTTGCCGCGCTGCGAGTCATATGAAGGGATCGCGGCAAGACTTGGCGCGGCGCGTTTTTCCCGCCGAATGTCGGTAAATGCACGAGTCAAAAGAAACGCATCATCGTCGAGACTTGTCTCGTGAATCACACAGGCTCGGACAGGTTCGTAGCTTGTGCGCGTATAATTTCTTCAGATTTTGTTCAGCGCTCGAAAAAGTTAAAGCGGCGCGCCGTGCCGCGAAATTCGCGAATTAACGCGCCGAGAACAGTCAGAGCTTGATAAAGAAACCACGCGTTGTAATGGCACCTTAAATGCGCACGAAACCACGCGTGAACCGAACTGACGTTCGCTATAATAGCGACGCTTTCGACTCGCATGCACTTCACTTCATGCAGATTTCTCGGAAAATTCACGCTATTTTCGTTCAATTTCAGTTTAATCGAGACAGTAGCAATAATAAATTAGGCGATACGATAGATAAATTTTTTTACAATATTTAGAGCAAAATAGCGGTACAATAAGATGATTTTCGGTATAATAATTAGCAGAATAGCGATACGATAAGATGCTTTGGTACGATAATTTTCAGGATAACGATATGATAATTCACCGAATAGTGATATGATATTTGTACGGTACAATGTACAATATTTGCACGGTACGATAGTTAGAGCGGTCGCGAAACATTACGATACAGACGAACACTCGAAACACTCACGCTAACCAACAAGATGCTGCTTGGCGCGTTTCCGAAACTCTTGGGTTTGAGCACTCAATAAAGCACTATTTCGAGACTCATTTAAACCAACGAATTAATCACCACGAAACCCGATTCTAGCCGCTGCCGAAATTTCTCGAAAAACTATAGCGAAGGGTCTATCCTTGCCGATACAAAACGCGAAAAATCAGCGACACGAGATTTGAGCGACGCGGATTTGTGGCTTACAACAAGAAACGAAGCATCTCATCATACGTTATCCTCCTTCATGTAGCTCGACAATCACCGGCAGGAACAAACACTCTCGTATCAAGAACAACGATCTCCGGGAGCCCAGATTAGCACGTCCGTCCGACGTACCGCAACCAAAAAGACAAATGAGACAAAGATCGCGATCGACGCAAAAGCGCGCTGAAGTCGCCTGGGATAAGTCGGATTAGCCAATCAGGCCGCAGGAGGTCCTACGCGCGGCGTACAAACTTGCGCTAGGCGGCAGGATTAGCAGTCGCGAAATACAAAGCTGCTCACAGGTTCTTAAGTAACAAGGCGCACCGCAGATAGCAAAGCGTCGGATTACAGCTGAGCAAAGTGAAGCAGATAGGATTGCAGGAAAGCGTATAATATAGCAGCAGATTTCGCTCCGTGTAAATTATTCTTGGCAAAGATTGACTCGACATGGTTGGCTCGCTCCATCGTTACTTCCACGCGACTCTGTAGCGCCGAATTTCCACTTCCGAGCTGCCGGAAACGCCGCAATCCCTTTTGCGCTATTCAGCAGATGAGAGCTCACTTCTTTTTTACCTTCGTGCGACCATAGCCTGTCTGCGCTTTCTCTTACGCCTCTTTCTCACGCTTTTGCTCATCTGTTACTAAGTGATTCTAATCCGACTTTTCCGACGTTGCAAGTCCTCGGGATGGTGAGGTGCCAATATTATAAACAAAACAAAATATATAAAACAAATATTGAAGTAAAAAACGGCTAAGTAAATTAGAAATAATTGAAATAGACCAGATTTGCTGACAGTCTACAGATGGTGGTTTCTTAAAAAAAGTTAGAGTGACTCACAAATGTAGTGAATAGAAGTTTTGATCAATTTATTCTGATTTTCCTTAGCTAATTGTCTAAGATATAAATGTTACAAAGAATAAGAAATTATATATATGTAATAATAAAATTTTAAACCATCCGTTACAATAAAAGTGTGAAATAAACATTCACACCTATTGTTGACAAGTCAGCCGTTTATATATGTCGTTTATATATGTCGAGACAAGAAAAGTCAAACGATCAATAACACAAACAATAGATGTGACGGATTGTCTGTGTATTGGAATTTTTCTTCTTTAATTGAATAGATAAATAAATACTGTCAAGTTAAACAGTTAAAGAATTTTGCAACTAGTTTGTTAAGAAATATAAAAGTCAAGAAAAATAATAAAAAATAATTTTTTAGTCACAAAGACATTTACATTACATTATATATTATATATAACTCGATAGGCAAATTGTGAAAATATTGCACAAAAATGGCATCATGGATGACAACAATTTTGCAATGATTGCACTAAGATGATACGCCATAACGCAACAGTTTTGTCAAAATACAATTTTGTAAATAATATTTGTCAAAAATTAGAAAAGAGTTGTTGTGCACTTTCATAAGTATATATATGAATTAATATGATTTCTTCATGTGCAAATATATTTCTACATGTTTCAAACATCACACAGCTGAAAATTTTTTCTCAAATATTGACCAATTTCTTTTTACACTTAATTTTGCAAACATACTATTAAGATGATTCACTATATCGTTATTGTGTTTTGCCGAAATAATATTTGGAAAATAATTTTGCAAACAACTACAAATATTTTATAAAAGATCAATATTTTTACATCTATTTCTTAAAATATATCTATATAATTGCAAATCACATTTTTTATGCAAGATTTATCGTCACAATTTCATAAATGTTTTCTTATCAGGGGTGCATTGTAATGTCTGTCGGTAAAATAGGAAGGTCCAACATTCTCACGAACAAGCGCGACTATATGTGTGTCTGCGCTCTTTGTACGAAACTATATATGAGCGCAACGTGACACTTGCGACTTTTGATCTACATCTTGTTATTTATTTATAGTTTATTATTATTTGTTTACGCGTAGATGACGCAAAAATTGGCGCGAAAAACTTGGCGCGAGGTACACTTGTATACGAAAGTGTCGCCACATCGTGACGAAAAGAAGAAGAGCACGCTCAACCATTACGCACTCTAATGGCTGACGAAATCTGTGTCCCAAGACGTGGACGAATTCTTATGAACCTAATTTTTCGGCATTTCGGACTTTATATTGAGATATCTTTGTTGGGAAAACACGGAGGAAAAAACCGCGAAATACTTTTTTTCGTGCCTCGATCTCAACTTTCGATTGAGTCTAGGCCGAACTCGATCGGTTTAGCTGTTGTTGAGATCTGAAAATCTCGAAAATTTGTATCGGCTATTCTCGCATATAAGAGGCACGGAGTACCTCGCACAGCACGCGCGCACTTCGTTTGCGCATATACTTGGCGCGAGGCGTTACCGTGCCTCTTGATTTAACATTTTCAAGAAATACACATCTTTTATTCTGTTTTAAAAACTTGTTTTAGTTTTAAATAAATGTAATAATTGACGAGTATCAAAATATGATGCCAAACTAGAAAGAAATCCGAACAGAAATTCTAATATTTTTTCTTATGAGTGTATAAATGCATTTAACTATCATTTTCTAGATTGTTATACAAGCTTTTCCATAATGTACTTTAACAGTTTTATCTCTGTCAAATTTCTTCGTACTAATTTTGGAATTTAATTTTAATTTTTAAATAAATAATTTTATTTTGTATAATTATTTTATTTTGTATAACTATTTTATTTTGTAAAATTATCTATTTTTAAAATTTGATTATTCTTTAATTATTATCATTATTGTTATACAATTATACTTAACAAATTTAACTGTTTTTGCACTTCAAATTTGTGTAACAATTAAACATATAATCTGTTTAGTGAAAGAATATCCTCAGTTTACGTATAAAAAAAGCATAGCAGAGAGAGCGCGGGACACCCGCTGTCAATGGCAGTTGCACGAACAGTACAGCGATATAGAGTAGAGCTTTCTGAGCTTTCTATTCTACAATGAGTTGCAAATGTCCCGTCGTTAGTTGCAAAAGATGATAAGTACTAGAAGAAAAGTACTATTTCCGGTTGCGCTTGGCTGTAGTTGCTGTTGCCAAAAGTTAAAAGTTGATTAAGTTTTTTTTGGCAACCGCAACTATAGAAATAGCATTTTTCCCCTAGTAGTTGCCATCTTTTGCAACTCATTAGAATGGTTCTAACTGTCTTTGTCGGGCTCGTTGCTCATGTGTGACTGAAACCATTTTTGAACACTGGACCACTGGTCTCGCGGTCTGACTTCGGGACACTAAATCTGATCCGAAGATATTCTCTTGCTGGACAGAATATAGTATAATATAGTATAGAATATAGTATAATATAATATAGTATAGAATATAGTATAGATGTGGTTATTACTTCAATCACAATCTTGCACCAAAATCTGTGTTATTTGTGTCTATAAGATAACAGTTAGTGACTATAGTTCGCAAAAATATTTTGATGACAAGTTAACAAAAAATAAAAGCATTTTTTTACATATAAGTATTACTTATGTATTTTATAAATAAGAGTTTTCATAAAAGCTTTGATAAAAAAGATAATTTTGATTAATACACATCTAAATCTATTGCTTTTAAAAATAATATATAGCTTTTATTAGACAGTTATACTTTTTGTCTTACCTTACGGGATAATTTAACATATATTCCTCACTTTGGAAGCTACTCTAATTTTTTTATTCAATATACATTTTCATCTATGTATGCAATTCTAAGACGTAAGTGCTTATTTCTTGAGCTAAAAAAATGCTATTTTTTTTAATTCTCATTAATCTAACAAAAGTATGAAAGAAAAGAACCCCGCAGGTTTCATATAAAATTTGGGTTTTGATGAAATTGGCTGAAAATTTAGTATAATGTAGTTAATTCATGTTGTCCCGATCAAAAGTTCCAATAGACACGAAATCCGACTACAGGAAGTTTTCGAGATATAACGAGTCAAAAGTTAGGACTATTGCCACTTACTGATCGAGTGCGCACTGGATCTACGGATCGAAAGCATGATTTCTTCTGTAGTTTCTTGCTTATAATCGTTCAAATTTTCGATTTGTAAACACAAAAATCAAGAAAATATTGATTTTTTGCAAAGATATTCGAGTTTAAAGTCGCGTGGATCTCACAGACCCAGTCTGTCTAACTAGTCGTCATTCACGCGACTTTAAAATCGAATATCTCCGCGAAAAATCGTTATTTTTTCGATTTTGTTTTTTTTTTTAAATCGAAAGTTTCAACAATTCTGCTTCGATAAAGAAAAAGTAAAAAATTGAAAAAATCTCTAGTAGTCTCAAAGATATAAGCATTTAAAACAAACTAAGTTTTATTAAGACGCCGATGCGCACTTTTTAAGTGGGTCTGGAAACCCATGTCTGTTCGCGAAGAGTTAAAACATAACAAATACACATACAGATACACACTACTGTACAGTTTAATAAACAAAAAACCACACAGAAGAAATCATGCTTTCGATCTGTAGACCCAGCGCGCACTCGATCAGTAAGTGGCAATATTCCAACTTTTGACTAGTTATATCTCAAAAAATAGTCATAGTCGGATTTCGTGCTCATTGAAATTTTTGATCGGAACGACATTGACATGAACTACATTATACTAAATTTTCGCCCAATTTTACCAAAACTCAAATTCCATATGAAACCTGCGGGGCTCTTTAACGATAACGATAACGCACGAAGCGATGAATGGTAAAATTCTTGAATAGGAAAGATCTCTCTAATTACTTTGTTCTTTACATTTATATTATAAAGATTATCCTGCTGAGTAACAATATAAAGATTTTAGCCGTCGCTCATTGTTTATTAAGAAGTTATTAACAAAAAAAAGTTTCATCAATGGACCATCGTTTTCCGACACTGTATACATTTCAGAAGTAACTTTATAATGTATATGTTTCTAACTATATGTGTTGTACACAAATATATTTAGTATATTACAAAACTTACTGTCTTGTTTTGGTTTCTTCGTTCACCTTTTTCGAAGAGTGTGTTATAGAGTTCTGTATGAAACGGTTGGATTTAGAAAAGTTTTGACATGCGTTTTTACGAATTTCTCCATGACACAATTTTGGTTTTTGACTCTTTGTGGATTTTTTTGTGTAAGAAAAAAAGTTGTTCGTAAACAAATAACGTGGATGTGAAATCTCGCTTTGCGTGAAAAGTGTATACATGGAGACAGGCCTCTTTTTCGGGGGAGCTGCACTATCAGCTACAAGAAACTAGACACATAGATTTACGTTGAACCTCGCCTTGCGTAGAAAGTTGCAAGCTTATGTGTAACCTTAAAGCGAAATGTAATTCAAATGACCGGCCTACTGATCTCGCGGCCTGAATGCAGGGGTTGCGAACTTAGAAGTGATGAAAGATTGGGCCGGCCAGCACCTAGAGCACCGAAGTGGTGAAGGCACACAAGCGAAAACAGCCGTCCGTGTGCAGACATACTATACATATATATGTATATGTTCTGATCGTTTCCACTAGGCCGGTCACAAGACACGGTACGTTGCTACGTTGTGCGCTTGCTGCGTACAACTCGTACGACTCGTGAAATGATTTTTCAAGATTTATAGTCTTGGAAAAAATACATAAATACCATATTATTGATAATGATAGGTTAAACATTTCAAGATGCATTTATTATTATATTTTTATTTATTCTTAATATGAGTTAACTGTGATAATTTCAAAGTTTTTAGAATATTGAAAAACATTTAATGTATATATAAACTATATTATTAGTAATTAATAATTTTTATATATTTTTAGTATTAATAATTTTTATATATTTTTACTTTGTAAATTACAAAAAAAAAATTTACATTTTACAGATGTACAATCCTAAAGTATTTGATTCATATAACATGAATTAAATATAAGATCATACGAGTCGTTCGCAGGGTGTTGTGCGGAAATATATATATATATATATATATATGTATAACATATATATATTCACATGTAAATTTACACGTGAGTTTTTGAATTAAGATTTCAATTCTTAAATTTATATAGGATGCTATGCATCTCATACATGAGAGACCTCGAATATCCCCCTAATTAATTTTAAAATATTGCAAAAAAACCTCCTCAGCCAGGAGTCGAACCTGGAATCTCCGGCATTCCGAGCCGTCGCCTTCCCAGTTAGGCCACCGAGGCACTTGGAGCTTGTCTTGCAATATTTTAAAATTAGTTTTCACGCAACGAGATTTCCACGCAAAGCGCGAGGTTTTACATCCACGATGCACATCGCTTTTAAATGTATGTACACTACTATCGTAGTAACGTATTATAAATTGGATTGGATTAAGTTTTCTCGGGGAGGAGATGCCGAAAGAGAGGCGGAGCCCATGTGTGCTATATAGTGTATAATACAAACAAAATATTTACTTCGCAAATGTATAGTGTCGAAAAATAATTTATGAAACTTTTTTTGTTTATAACTTTTTAATAAACAATGAGGGACGACTAAAACTTTTTGGAACGTAATCAGGAAAATGATATTTATAATATACAAGGTATACACAAAGTGCCAGTAACTACCGCGAAAAACCTCAAAAACTAGGCATTTTACGAAAAAGTGTTTTAAAAGTTATAGGGTTTTAAAGAATTTATTTACTGGTCCTATCAGTTTGACCTTGAATGACATCACTAAAGTCAGGACAAGGTCACTTTGAATTTTTTGAGTGGAACCCTATTTTTTATTACATATTCTTGTAGTCCTTCTTCAGACTTTTTCAAAGCACTAAATTATATCCACTTTAAATAAGCCGTTTTGATGTTATCGATACATGCTTATTCGCGGATCTTTGTTAATTAAGATCTCGGTGACTATTGCGAATCTCGCAAAAATGATATAGGACTTTTCTCAGTTTTACTCTTTCTACCTGCTTACGAAAAATAATTGTGGGATACCCTGTATATATTTGCGAATCTTGCAAAGTGATAAAGGATTTTTCGACTCAGTATAATCTTTCTACTTAGCCACGAACGATTATACGGTTATTATCGGACACCATGTATATTAGTTCTTTATGTTACATTGTATACATACATATATAATTTTTTACTTTTAGATCTTCTATCGGGTTACTATGGCTATAGTATTATTATTCTATAAGCACTCTTCGCCACAAAATTCAGAATGGATGAATGAGATTTCAAAAAATGGCATAGATGCTGCTTTATCGAAGTTTTGTAGACAAATACCTGTAAGTAATAAAATTAAGTATATTTTTTTAGTTTAGTTGAATTTTCAAGATTAATAAATAAGAGAATCATATCAGATAGTTCTCTCTGATAGAGTTCAACAAGTTTGATATATGATATACACTCTGTTTAATGAGAGAATATTCTCGGTTTGCGCATAGGGGAAGTAAAACGGGCAAAGTGGAGATAGTGGCGGGCGGAATATTCGCTGACAGCTAATGGCTGGAGTGCGGAGCTTTCTGATAGAGATATACGAAACGGACGTGTTTTTGTCTGCTCCAAGGATATTCTCTCATTAAGTAAAATGCGCATTATCCCGATAACGCACAAAGTAAACAGAATTGTATGTCAATAGCACACAGATTAACGCATTTTTTTCCAGTAACGTACTTGTTGATCACACAATAGCACACATCACGTAAACACACATCTTGATATAGCACACGTTGTTTTTTTTTGCTGGTACACATTAGTTTGAAATAAATCATAAACATAGTAAACGTAAATTAATTTTGTTTTTTAATCGAAATTTAGCTTAAATGTAAGTTTTGACATTTGAAGATGTTTTTCGGGTTTGAATCGCGTTAGTGTCATTTTTTTATACCGACGTTTTGTGAACATTTCAGTTCACTTCATCAAGCTTTCAAGAGCAACTTGATACTGATTGTGAGATGCTCTTGGTCAGGTGTCTCTTTTTTATAACGCTGATTGTAGAGAAGAGGTGTAATAGAGAAAGTAGAGTAATGTAGCGGAAAGGAGAGGTGTTTATACAAGGATGGATTGCCATAGTGGACTGGTCATTTGTCCATTAAGATCGTTTGGATGTTTGTATATCTCCAAGGATTCCATATATTTCCTAGGAAAGTAAGCTGCAGTTTTGTTTAGTACTTGGGTTTTAGTACTTGGTCAAACATGATTTTGTGACCAGTTTTCAAATGGTGTTCTGCTAATGTTGATTATGAGTAGTGTTTTAGATGTACTGTTGACTGATGTTCTTTTAGTCGTGTGCTTACTATCCTACCAGTTTCTCCTATGTATACTTTACCGCAAGAACAAGATATTTTTGTACTACTGTTAGTGTGTCTAAAGTCGGTATTTATCTTTTGAAGTATTAAGAATTTGTCCTATTTTACTCGGTGGTTTGTGGACTTGGTTAGTGGCGTGAGAGTGGTGTGCATGCGTGAGAGAGGCAAGGAGAGTGAAAGATAATTTAGAGGGTATTTAGATAGGAGTGTTAGATAGGAGTGAGTGGAAAAAAAACAAGAGAATAAGAGAGAGGTGAGGACTGCGAAAAAGAGTAAAAATAAGAACAATACAGAAAATCAAAGGAAAAGGTGAAAAAGTGAAACAACTAAGAGTGAGAAAAGGGAGAGGTTAGGCAGGATTAGGCGGGAAGAAAGGATAGGAGGCGAGGTGAGCGGCGT
>QVNW01001764.1:0-13420 GCA_014825475.1 Pseudomyrmex flavicornis
TTTTCTTTTAAAAAGTAGTTAGTTATTCGGTATTTTTGGTTATGTTTTTAATGTTACATGTCACACTCTGAACGAAGCCAAAAGAAGCCATTCAGAAAAATATTCCTTGCTCACTTTCCGCTTACTGAGCAGTTGCACAACAGTTGAGTTGTCTGAATGCATCTAATGTCCCCTAGTGTGAATGAGACACACTGATATGCTTTTTCTCACACTAACGGACACTGTGTTACACAGTGTCGTCTGTGTAACGTAGCTGGAAAACACCCATTGTTAGTACTAAGCTTTAAATGTAATTATGTACAATAAAACTCTCTATTATTATTAATGTTGTTATATAACTCAAAATTTTTTTTTTTTTTTTTTTGGAGAGAAGCAAAATTTTAATTGCAGTTATTATTAATTACAGTTACTGGAGGCTAATTATAGTTTTTATACCTGGCCTTGTGCACCTGTGCTCGCGTGGTATCTCTGGGAGCAGAGGGGGAATCTAGTCGGCAAACAGATTTTGGAAATCGGCGCTGGCACTTCGCTACCTGGGATTCTCGCCAGTAAATGCGGGGCCGTTGTAACTCTAAGTGATTCGGCGAGTCAACCGAAAACTTTACAGCATATAAAACGGTGTTGCGAATTAAACGGAGTCACAGATCGCGTTCGTATTGTTGGTATTACTTGGGGCTTCTTTTTGTCCAGTTTATTCACGCTTGGGCAATTGGACTTAATCATTGGCTCAGATTGTTTCTACGAGCCCGAGATATTTGAGGACATAGTGGTTATTGTGGCCTTTCTATTGGAAAGAAATCCACGTGCAAAGTTCTTGTGTACGTATCAGGAGCGTAGCGCTGATTGGTCTATAGAGCACTTCCTGAATAAGTGGGGACTCTCGTGCGTACACATAGCATTGAACGATCTAGATGCGAGTTCCAATATTGATGTTTATGAATTGATGCAGAATCACACAATACATCTACTGGATATACGACGAACAGAATAAAAGCGGTCAATCTTGTCATGGCTGGTGCTGTTTACGCAAGACACATACTCCAAATCACCAATATTCCCTGGACAGTTAGTCGTCACGAACTCGCCCTATACTTTTCCCGATTCGGTCATGTGCAAGATTCTTTTGTATCATTTGATAAACAAACAGGTATCCATCAAGGTTACGGAAATATAACTTTTTTGAAGACGGATCATATGTCTAAAGTACTGAACCATAAACACACTCTTGAAGGAAAAGAATTAAGCGTATCCGTTCGAGCAAGAAAGTTCGAGCAAGATTAACTGAAGATTAACTGACATCACAACTTCTACTATACAATGGCTGAGAACGATATGACTGACACGAATCTTGAAGAAACGTTTGACCTAGCAGCCAAATATCTGCAAACAGTGGCGTCCGAATTAGATACAAGGCAACTACTTGGATATTACGCTTTGTATAAACAAGCTACCGTAGGTCCATGTGACATTCCTCGGCCCAACTGGTATCAAGTGCAAGCCAAGCATAAGTGGGAGGCATGGAAAAATCTCGGCGACATGAGCCGGAAAATTGCAATGACAAACTACGTGCAAGCCATCACTAAGCTTAATCCATCTTGGGAGGAAGAAGCAAAGACCGAAACTCCGGGATGGACATCTGTTAGCAAGTTACCAAAAACAGATGAAGAACTAACGGATGCAGACAAGACGTTTTTGGACTGGATTAAAGAGGGTAACGAGGAGAAGGTACGAGAATTGTTGAATAACGATCTCACACTTGTCAACACGCTAGACGAAGATGGCTTGTTACCCATACATTGGGCAGCGGATCGGGGTTACGTCAGAATAATGGGATACTTGATCGGCAATGGTGCGAACGTAAATTCCCAAGATCGTGACGGTCAAACACCTCTTCACTACGCAGCGAGTTGTGGTCACGCAAAAGCGGTCGAATATTTGCTTTCGATCGGAGCTCAGTCTATTGCGGATAACGACGGTATGACACCCAAAGATATTGCCGACGAGCAACTGGTAGCTCTATTTTAAGAAAAAACATGTACACTCGGCGTGCATGCGCACGCCGTTCTATTACTACAATTGTTATAACGTAAATATTAATAAATATGAATAAAACTATTCGATGATTTAATGTGTGAAAATTACGCTTTGATCTATTCATCTTTAATAGAGAAAGTAAATTTTTATTTATATACAAATAACTCCTCTAATAGTTCATTACATTCACAGCCTAAGCACACCTTGGATAAATGCATTTTTTATTAGCTAGATTTTTATCATTCATTCATTGCTTAATTAATCTTACGAATGATACCAATTATTATAATTTAATGATAGTTTCTTTCATACACCAAGTACATAGAAAATTCACGGAAAACGCAAGGTTTGTTAATTATTGGTAACAACAAGAAAATTTTAGAAATGACGAAAAAAACAATATCGGCATCTTTTTAACTTGTGTACAATTTAAGATTTGTTTTATCGATGTACATTCATGCAGTACTGTGCGATTTACTCTGAGATAAATGTTTTACACTTTCCTATGTTACAACCATGTGACATAACATATATCTATCCGCAAAAATTGAATGGACCCGATAAAATGTTTAAGCCTTTTATTTTAAATAGTTTTTTGATGAGTCTTTTTATACCAGATAGCTTTTATTGCACTTATAACATTTCAAACAATGTCAATCAAAGTAAAAAAAATTTTTGTATCTCAAAATATTTTCTTAAATTCAACATTATTAGAATATACAGCCAATTGCAAATAGTAGATAAATTTTAATATCAAACTACATCTAAATTGCAAGTGATAAATAATTCTTCGAAATGCGTTGAAAATTTGAACGTTACAAATTTAGCATTCTCAATAGTACAACAAACTTAAGATCTTATTTTTTGCGTGATTATAAAACCTTGCTTAAAAATAACCTGCAAAATCGGCGAAAAACAGACAATCCATTAAAGAACATTATATAATACTCGTTTTGTGTATATTTACATGATAAAATATAAAATAATTATAATTTTCTGAAAAGTAATAAAGTTAATAACAAAAGTTTATATAATTGCACTAAGTTATAATCATATTATATAATTGATAACATTCTTTTGTAGATACGTATATAGAGAGAGATATGCATGTAACATATGTACAATGAATTATATTATTATGTATATATATTCAACTTCTTTTCAGTGCAATTATCTTAATCTGATAATTCAATTACAGAATCACAAGTTTATTGTTATTCTGCGATTAAAAATTTTTAACTAAGAAATTTATACACGGTCATAAGAACCGTTCGCAGGATGTTGTGCGGAAATATGTGTGTATATATATATGTATGCATATATATGTATATATGTGTTCACATGTAAATTTTACACGTGAGTTTTTGAATTGAGATTTCAATTCTTAAACTCATATAGAATGCTATATTTGCATCACATATATGAGAAACCTCTATACCTCCCTAACTAATTTTAAATTATAGCGAAAAAACTCTTCAATCAGGAGTCGAACCTGGAACCTCCAGCTTTCCTATTTTAAGTGCCTCGATAGCCGAATAGGAGAAGCAACGGCTCGGAAAGCCAGAGGTCCCAGGTTCGACTCCTGACTGAGAAGTTTTTTTTCGCAATAATTTAAAATTAGTTAGGGGGGTTACGGGGTCTCTCATATATGTGATATATAGCAAATATAGCATCCTATATGATTTTAAGAATTGAAATCTCAATTCAAAAACTCACATGTAAAATTTACATGTGAACACACATGTGTATATATATATATATATACACGCATATTTCCGCACAACATCCTGCGAACGGCTCTTATGACCGTATATATATTTCTTAGAAACTTCAGAGCCTAAAGATTCTTTATTAATTGTTAAAAATTTTAACTTTGTAAAAATATATGTGTTTAATTGTATATTAACTCTTTTTATTACTATTGATAGCGCTCGAAAAATTCGCTCCAAGTGCATATAGGCATTCAATTAAATTTCGTCATCGTGCGCTTCAATCATTATTTAAGCGTGTAACTATTCAATATACTGCAGTTTTTTAATTAATATTATATTTTTAGTGTTTCAATAAAAGTGATCACTTATACGCATTTTTCGGTATTTTATATAATAATATTGATAAATGATCTTTTTTCATATTAACAAACATCACCTATTGAATCAATTCCAATATAGAAATCCTGCAAGTCTTTTTCAATCGTTAAATCTTATATTTTTCTGCTTTCTTGATATATATCATACTTGACATATATCATATAAATAAAAATTAAATTTCAAATGCAGATAACGTTATGTCTTGCGAGATAGAGTCGAATTTTTTAATTCAACGCATATCGAGCACACAGAGTTTTGTACGCTTTAATGTCTCATAATGAAATGTCTAATTAAAGCTTACTTTCAGTAGATACATATTCTTTTGGAATAATATGAGCTTGTCAATATTTTGAGCTTGTATCTTTTCTTTTGCAATAATAAAAATCAGTGTACTTTACTGGATCGTTTACTTCAATCGAACTGTCAGAGTCGGGGAAGTAAGACAGCAAAAAAGCTGTCTGTATCAAAATTTTTCTCTAGTTTTTACTCGAAAAACTAAAGAAACAGAGAAATCATTAGCAAATTAAAATTCATTAAAGGAAAAGAAAAAAACGTACATAAATCTGTAGCCTTTTCTCAACTGCGGCCATTTTCTGAGCATTTTAGTACAACATAGAGTTTACTGGTAAAAGTATAAAAATCGATAGTAAATAATGTAATAATAATAATCGTTTACGAATGCAGATATAATGTATGTATACCTAAGACAATTTGGAAATTACAAACGGCGTGCTACCGAATGGAGAAAATTCAAAGTCCGAATGGACTTTCAAAAATTCCCCTTTCCTCCTCTCATTCTTTCTCTCTCTCTATTTCCGCACAATGGCAATTTGAAACGTTCTATTCAACTATTCGCTTGAACACGATAAGTTCTATATAAAAAGTTGTGTATAGAGACGGAAAAAATAAAGAAAAAATAGAGAAATAACTATGTCCGAATATTATCAAATCTACATATATGCACTTCTCTTCTCGACGGACTGAATGTCGATGTTCTTCCATATAATAACAACCGCGATCGGATTTTTCAACATTTCTTTAATTAATCATTATTCTTGTATACTCTACCTAATCACATGTATTGTCATGCATAAAACGACATCTTTAACAATAAAGATATACGGGCGAATGTTTAAAAATGTTCTGGAAGTCACGATGTTTTGTCTTTCACACTTTTTTCGTATTAACTTTTGTTAGAGATTAGTGCTCTCTTGTTCTGACTTAGGCCGTGCAACAGGCGGCGGCGGTGGCGGCGGTTGCGGCCTTGGCGGTCGCTGAAAGACTCTTGGTGAGGCTGGTTTCTGCTGCGGCGACTTGAGAACTGTCACTATTGTGTTGGTTTGCGTTTGTACATCGACGATGTTACCTTCCGATCTTGTTCGCGCGTGCGCCTTCGCCTGCTCGTGCGACGGCATCTCGTCCGGTCTCTCCGACATCTCCAGACGTTCGGCACCATATAATGATATCGAAGACGGTCTACTACCTACGCTTGGACTTCTCTGCAAGTTCGAAGTTGCCGTGTTGCCAATGTTTTCGCCCGGGTTGGCGTTGTTACCTCCACGCACTTGTATTATACTAACCTGCTGTTTGTCCACGGAATACACATGAGCTCGTTCAAGTGTTAAAAGCTGTAGACGATTTAACAGGAATACTTAGTTTTGTATATTATTACGTTACGTTAACGATAGTAAAAAATAGACAAATTAAGAACAAATAAGTATGCAAGCTTTAGTAAACTTTGCGTATAAAACTTTTAGTTCACATAAGGCCTTACGTTATTTTAAAATGTGAAATCCAGGCGAAGTTTTATTTGTGTCGTCCACTTCGAACTAAACTTATTACAAACGAATAAATATAAATGACTCTTGAGAAGTTCAGATTTCAAAATAAGACAAGTGTCACGATTATCGTATTTTATTTATGCGTGCAAAAGAAATCTTTCTTGCGTTTTCTTTACTCACCCCTGAATCGACTTCTGGATTCTCATTAGTGGGACGCGGTTGTTGTCTGATGAGACTCGACGGACGAATCAAACCGGGTGGACGTTCAGGAATTGCCGGTTTACCGCCTCTCTCATTCGGAGATACATGTACGTTTGTAATGTTGTTATCTGACTTTTTACGTAATTCAATTCCTTCTTCTGTAAAAGAATTAAATATTATACATATATTAATTGTATTAAGATAAAATGAAAGTTACTATATAAATATATAATAGTAAATTAATCCTCAGAATACCCCACATATTTGACTCTCGATGATACCCCATCAGGGTTAAAATGAGACAAGTGATTTTCTTGGACTTATATTTACCGGTAGGTAAATGTTGATAATGACGGATTCAGCTCTGATCACTTTGATCTTCACATATATTGTTAAGAACATTGTCCTGAGTGACATTCAAAAAGTTTCAGTCGGCGCTCGTTATTAGTTAAAAAGTTATGGTCTTGAAAAGTTGGACTATTCTTCTATGCAAGGATAAAGTTGCACATTAGCTATTCCCTCTTTGATCTTTGTGAAACTTGGTATCTTTGTGTATTTTTAGTTGAAAACGCTGAAAACGAATGTGAAAAATTTTCTTGTCGGTCGGACATATTCAAGCCGCCATCTTAAAACAACATGTAAAAAAAAGCGTTTTTCACGATTATCCGGAGAAGTGCAAAGGAAAGAACGAAAGATCTTGTAGGAGAGGCGGGCTCTCTGTCTACACACGAACATAAAAAATATAAAAAAATAATATAAAAAAGTAACCTTTTTATGTTGTGTTGTAAATGTGTGAAAAACGCTGGTTTTACATGTTTTTTCAAGATAGCAGCTTGAATATATCTGACCGACAAAAAATTCTTTCACATTTGTTTTCAGTGGCTAAAAATACATAAAAATACCAAGTTTCACGAAGATCGAAGAGTAGCTAATGTGCAACTTTACATAGAATGGCCCAATTTCTTAAGACCATAACTTTTTAACTAATAACGAGCGCCGACTAAAATCTTTTGAATGTCACTCAGAACAGTATTCTTGACAATATATGTAAAGGTCAAGGTGATCGGGGCTGGATACATTATTGTCAACATTTACGCTCCTGTATAATAAGGACTATTAAAATATTATACATAAATTTCAAGATTATTTTAATAATCTTGAAAACTGTTATTTAAAGTAACAAAAAAAATTTTTTTCTAGCAAACGGTTTTTTAGAAAACGGTTTTAATAAGAATTTTTGGGAAAATGTTTTTTTTTTTTGAAAAAGTAATTCTTTTATTTTAAAAAGAGATAAGAGAACTTTAATGTACCAAGGATAAAGGATAAAGCTCAAGAGTTGTACTATAAAAGAAAAGGGGAGCCCTAATGATCCATTTCAGAAAATATATTTTTTTGCGAAATAAAGTTTGACATCTTGTAAAATTTTCATCTTGTAAAAAAAACAGCAGAAAGAAAATTGCATCTAAAAATGTAAAATTCATCTGGTTTTGTTAGTATAGATGTTTAGTATCAGATAAAAATGCATATAAATAACTAGATGTAATTAGAATTATTATATTTTTTTTCATTTAACTTGTTTCAAGCTAAGTAAAACATCTGAATTAAAACGCAAAATGTTCTGAAAAACACTGTAAACTACTACGAAAAATTATTTTCCACTATTTTCGACACTTTTTTTGAAACAAAAATACTATTTTTATTACATTTACTTATCAGAAATTATATTTAGTATAATCACTGTTTTAACGTTGCTACTCCATCAAAGTGAAAAAAAGACAAATTTTTCTTTTTTTGGTTCTCTTTTTGTTATTTTGTACGAACTGAAGCTGGAGATAAACTGCGTATGTATTACAAATCTTCTACTTTCCCCCTCCTTCCTCTCGGTCCAGACCCGTTCTTTCATCTACATAGAAATGGCGCGCGATTTACAAAAAAACTTTGTTCTCTTTTGACCCATAAGGTATCTGAGAGTTAATATACATATAATAGTATAAATATTGTATAACACAGTAAACTCGTTATAAGGCCATTAGCCTCTCATTATAAGACCACTTTTCCCTCTACACACAAAAGTCACAAAAGTCTTTTACCATATCTGCCCGCGCGGAGTCGCAGATGCGGCGGCTTCATTCTGCCGCCCTCTCAATAGTCTTCGTGCATCGCGCCTAATAGCGCCTGATCGAGGCGTGACATGGTAAAGAAGTAATTTGTGGAAGTACGTGGAGAGGAAAGCGGCCTTATAACGAGAGGCTAGCGGATCTATAGCGACAGTCTACTAATATGAGAGATTAAGATGTAAAGAATAGTTCACCTGTGGTATGTGCAATATTTGTTATATTTCTTGGTGCTGCGACTGGTCTTCTTCTTTCTAACGTAGACGGTTTTTCCGTAGGTACTGGTTTTGGCTTTTGCGCTGTATTATCACTGTGCTCGATGTCCGCAATTGTTTTAGTAACGCTGTCGGACAAGTCTCCATTTGGTTTTTCCTTTGCACCTGATATGTTTGTCTTAGTGTCGTATATTTGTAGATCTTGGATATCTTTCTCCGCTTCCGTCAAAGTGAAA
The DNA here is from genome assembly GCA_014825475.1 of Pseudomyrmex flavicornis. Classification (NCBI taxonomy): domain Eukaryota; kingdom Metazoa; phylum Arthropoda; class Insecta; order Hymenoptera; family Formicidae; genus Pseudomyrmex; species Pseudomyrmex flavicornis. Next base: position 8,672 of record QVNW01001764.1, read on the forward strand.
ACATCACCTTGGTGAGCGCCAAACTCTTCTGGATTTTTGATAGGATTATCATCAAACAAAATCAATTCCGAGGTCGACTGAGACCTTTCTGACTCCAACGGCTTTTCATGCTTTTTCACGTTGCTCTCGTGTCGTATCAAGTCCGTGTTCGCTTCATGTTTCTGAGTTTTGTACGTCGACCGATTTAGAGTGGACGTTAAGGCTCTCGGTGGCTTATCTGGTGTTGGAGGCAATTTGTCTTCCCTTTTGTCGTGTCTCTCCGGAGTTGTTCCACTCGGCGGCGTTGGCGCCGGTTTATTTTTCCGACGAGCTGCTGGTTTTGGACTGCCTTGCGTTGGACTTTCGTGATCGCTGAGACTGCTGTTAGATATGCAACGGCGTATATCTACCGTCTGATTCTCCGTGTCGTTCATGATACCGATGTCTAAATCGCGATCGAAATCTATTTCACCGGGGAAAAACCAATCCGCGTACGTAATTAACTGATCTACTATAAGACTAGAGTTATTCGCAGTACTCATGTTCATCCTGTAATTACAGAAACACAAATATTTGTGATAGAAACATATTATTTTTGTAGCAAAATATAATAATGTGTATACAATAAAGAAAAATATACAAAAAATATGCTTACACTATCGTATTTGAATTCTCCTGTGGACTCCAAATCAGATTTGGCGCGATGACAATGGCGATGTTTTGTGGCGTCATTTTATTTATATCTTGATTCTTTGTAAGTACAGCTAAAAATTTAATTAAAAATCGCAAATTTTCCAAGTTTGCCGATGGTAACTTGTACAATACCTCCCAGAGAGCTCGCAATCTTGTATCACTATTTGAAATTTTTGCCGCAGCCATCCACTCGGGATACAGTCTAAATCACAAACAATGTCGTGTGCTTATAGTTACAATATCTATCAATTGTGTCGTGAATAAAAAAAAATCAATACTTACTTATATGTTAACAGAGGCTCTGGTAATTCTCGCAAATATGATTTTAACGCGCCGGCAATGACGTGAGGATCTTTATACTCGAGAGCAGTCCCTAAAGTCAGGCAACAAGCGTCTAAGCTCAACTTGATTCGTCGTGACTTCGACGCAGCACCGGCTATTCTGAAAAGACCTTCTTCTTCTATGCCCAGACGTAAAAGCGCAGACACACATAGTTGTATAGGTAATGCGATTTTTCTATTTGTTACTCTAAGATGTTCCTCAAGAGGATATCCATAGACCGGTTTCATCTCGTTATCATCTATAAATTTATCGTTGTATTAATGTCTCTTAGTTTTAATTATCTTGCTGACAATTGATTTATCAACTTGTTACTAATTATAATCAAGTGTTATACCCGAAGCATTTCTGCAGCACATGTTTAAAAGAACAAACTTACTAATATAACTTTCTAGTCCAGGTATTAGATCTTCGAGACAATGCAATGCGCTTTCATGATATGCTCGCTGAAGTTTTACATATTGAATAATTGTTTGAGCTAATTCAGTTTCCCGCGACATAAGCTGAAACATTTCCGCAGCCAGTTGATCTCTGCACTGCTCAACTTTTGTTTCGGCATCTTCTAATTCTTCCTTTAGATTGTCTATCTTTGTTGCACCCGCACCTATGTAAAATATTTAACTTTTTTACAGAAAATAAATGTTTATATAATAAAAATATTTAAATAAAATGTTGTTGAAAGCTTTCCCGAATTTTAAATAATTAAAAATATCGCATAATAATTACCAGTACTGTGCTTGAGTGCCTGAAAATATCTTGTTCTAGCACTATCCATGTCCAAAATAAGACGCGCCAGATTTCTCTTGTGTTTCACTATACTCGGTACATCGGTATCTAAAATATGTTGCAATGGAGCAGCAACATACTGCTCAACTTTTGCTTCATGCTCTACAGTTTCATTAGCCAATGACATTTGTACTCGTCCACATTCCACTAGTGCAAAACTCATAAGGCCTTCCTCGCCAGCATTTTCCATCATAGTTTGTCCAAGCACATATTCAGGACATTTTCTCTAAGTAACAAAGATTGTAATATATATTCCAATGTTATTAATAACTATCTGAGTCTTTAAGTACATGAACTAGTCTATTTACCAAACGTTTTTCCTTAATGACTTGATCCTGTGTATTAGCTTGGTTCTGTATATTTCCAAATCTTTTGCTGAGACTAGTGAGAGCTGCTCTGATCTGTTCTACATGTTTGTCAGCAGCTACCAAATCATCTGTTAATACCTCGGTTTTTCCAGCTCTAAAACCAAAAAAAAAACAAAATTTTACACCAACACACTATATAACAGATTGCAAGAAAATCTTATCTTTTATCTTTAGTATATCCTGTTTTATCACTTCTATCTATTTAATATAACAGCTGCATAAAAGCAATTTAGTTCAAAAGACTTTGAGCAAGAATTTAGATGGAGAATCAGATTTACTACAATACATAACATGTTACAAGTACACACAATAAAATCTTGATCTATCCATCATGAAAAGAAGCATGACACTTGACAAGAAAAGAGACCCTAAGAGATATAGTGTGAATAATCTTACTCTTATAACATATAATACAAAATTATGCAAAATAGAATCAAGTGAGAAGTTATATCTTTTTTTACCCAAATTATTGCCACAGAAATATTTAATCAAATGTATATGAATATATAATTGGACAAAAAAAACAAAATAGTCAAAGATACTCGTCATAACAGTAATACAATACAATATCGCTACAATAGTAATATCGCTGTGATCGAAGACAGAAAGAACAATTACATAGCCGACAATTTATGCTGAATTGACTACCTGGAGAAGGTCTGATCGGCGAGCTGCTTTACTCGGAAAAACTGCTTCTTCATGGTTAACTGAACTGTCGACACTCCGGCAAAATCGCCTTAATAGACGATGGTCCACGATCGTCTTTACACATCGACACTTTTCGTTGTCGCGCATTCACGCCCGTGCATTTTCAACAGCTTGTGCGTGCGATAACCCGAAGAAAATGAAAAGAACTGGAAAATTCTTCGTGTTACGGCAAAGGCGAGCGTCCGTCATAATTCATGTTTGTACGATGATCTCACAGCCGGCGCTGGCGATCAAAACGTTTGCGGCTAATTTATCTCGCACACCGATAAAGTTCTCGCATTGATAAAGCTTAACGATGATATTCAGTCAAACGATTTTTTGCTCAGTCGTGAAAGATTTGGATTAAATGAATCCAACTTTTTGCACCTTGCCGTCTCTTTCTCTCTTTGTTTTACCTTAGAACAAACACCAACATATCAGCTCTTAATCGAAACTAAAACCGGCCAACATAGAAACCGTAGTGAAATCGTGACACTTTTACGTCACACAATAAAAATCCGCTCGAGCTTTTCAAGTGCACGATTTCCTCTCGTCTTTGTCTTGTCGTTAAGTGCAGCAAAAATTGCAATGTTTTCGCGGTCTATTCGATTTTGGTCAACATATATCACGATTTATCGGGCCGAGACTTGTACTAGACACGCTGTTATTATACATTGTATTCTTTCTCTCATCTGATGTATCCTTCATTATTTTACAAAGCAAAGTTGTTTTTTCTTTTTACGATAATGCTCCGTAATAATCTTCTCAAACACGCGTAAAGTTTCCACTTGCGACTTTCAGTGGCTTCGATCATAGAGCTTAAAATATCTTTTTATATATTACTTTCAATATGATAAAAATTTCATTACCTGTGAAATGTTATTTTTTTATTATTATTTTCATTACTACTTTTTTTCCAATTTTGGCAATCGGATCTGTTTTTACACGACTGCACATAGCACTGCACCATTTTTTTATACTCACGGTTTTTTTTTTTTTATTAATGTAAAAACTTTATTTTTCTTCTATAAAGGCTATCCCACACAAAATGACATAGCTGCATATATGCATAGCATAAAACTATATAGACCAATAAGCGTCTAGCATAAACTCGCCATATTGATTTACATAAAACTATGCTAGATGCTCATTGGTCCAAAGTCTTATGCTATGCATATGCACTCTACGCGTTCAGACAATTCAACAGTTGCACAATGGTTGAGAGATAATCACTTATGATTGGATCATACTTTTAAAACCGTAGCAGGTTTTGAGGAATAGTCCTATCATAAGTGTTGATCTCTCAACCGTTTTCTGAACGACCTATGTCATTTTGTATGTTATAGTCCTAACTCCGTGTCTATCATAGGTCTATACTCTTTTCAATGAGAGAAAAGTCTGCGGTCTGCATAGGGGTGGAATAGTGAGCAGAGTGGGGAGAGAGTTGCGTGCGGAATCAGCGGAATTGGTGAAACATTTGCTGACAGCCAATGATTGTAGAGTGAGGAGAAAGGCGATGCGCAGAACGGACGAATTTGCGTCGGTTCGCGGACCTTTCTTTCATTGAAAAGACTATAAAAGCGTAGCGCAAAGCGCTTTCTAAGCGCTGAGTTCTGCTGAACGCACCCATTGTAGACGACACCTTAAGACCTACACACATGAAATTACTAAGACCGTAAGACGTAGCCGTAAGGAAATTGACCAATCAGAATGTATCCTATATGCCCACTACGGGCGTATTCCGTTTGACCACGGTACGATTGACCACGGTACGATTGACCACGTACGATTGACCACGGTACGATTGGCCACGGTACGATTGGCCACGTACGATTGACCACGGTACGATTGACCACGTTGCGATTGCCCACGTTGCTGCGCCCCTTCTGCACCCTAA
>QVNW01001765.1:0-16206 GCA_014825475.1 Pseudomyrmex flavicornis
AGATAGATAGATAGATAGATAGATAGATAGATAGATAGATAGATAGATAGATAGATAGATAGATAGATAGATAGATAGATAGATAGATATCGAGGGAGGGAGAGAGAGAGAGAGAGAGAGAGAGAGAGAGAGAGAGAGAGAGAGAAACACATACGCGCGCGTGCGCGCGTGTGCACACACACACCCACACACACACATATATATATATGTGCAAGATTGTATAAGCAGATAGAAGTGAAGAAATTAGAGCACAATAACTATTGATAGAATCAAAATATCATTCAGTATACGGATGATATTAAATACCATTTTAAGAAATGCAATTTCTCAGGGTCGAGTATATATGTTTTGCTGCTTTAACAACAACCACCTCAACTATTGGTATTGTGCGCTATGCTAACTTGTTTCGTCTTCTATTCAAATCAATAGTATCGATATTCATAAATAACAATCATATATCATGTGCGATATATTTACAATAACAGACAATTTAGGATTTTTTATTTGAGTCTGTGATGCAAAAAGCTCGACACTATAAATTATAAAAGATTTAAAATTTAAAGGCTACGAAGAAAAGCTTTAAAAAAGTTTTCCTCAAGTAGTCATAATTTTTTAAGTTGTATACATGAGTTTAATCAAACTTAGAATTGGATGGAAATTTGTGTTAAAATAAACTTTGTATTAAACTTTACGGAAAATTAAATTTACAAAAGATTTATATATTATAAAAACGAGTTTTTATATAGTTAAAGTATAGTAATGTAAGTAACGTAAATAATAACAGCTATCCTAAACATTCTTTTTAAATTTAAAGTTTAAGTTTATATTTTAAAGGCTATTCTAAACTCAGATTTCTCTATAATATTTTTATAAAATTTCAATTAAAATTCGATTTAAAACTGTTTTAATTAACACTTTCAAATATATCATGCATTTCTCGCGTATCATTTGATTCTGATTTTAATCCTTAAGTAGCCTTATTAAGTAGCTTGTGTGAGAATTTAAAAGAGGCAACATGAAATTGCGTCATCTCGTGAAACTAGAGAAACGTCAGAAGGAGAAAGAGATTCTGGAACGCAAGACAGCGCTTCAAAAATATCTACAGACTGCTACGTGTCAGCAACATTGAGTACGAATGAAACGAAATCAATGTGCTTTCGTTGTTTGTATGTTTATATATTGTGTTAGGAATGTGTTAACACAGCAAGTAAATTATATGCGCGTCTGACAAAACGGTTATTATGCTCCACGTTTACATTTTAAATATCCTAATTTATATTTAAATTGTTTAGTTTAGATAATTTTTTTGTTTATGAGTAGTTTCATATTTTAATATATATGTAAAATATAACTGACTCTTATTTTTATATGTCAGTTATTTTAAAAAATTTTATATTATTTTATTATACTATATTTTTTTAAATATAAAATAGAATGCTAAAGCTATTAGAACTTTCTGTAACGCTTTGGTTTCAAAAGAACATATGTTTTGCAAAATCGAAACTTATTGTCAATTACACAAAAAAACAGCAAATAATTGTATTGTTATAATTACATGTGCAAATAATTATTTTTCTAACAAAATTATGTAACAAAATTATGTTACGTACACATTATATCACATTTAACGTTAAATTCGACTATTTGAAACTTATTTAACGAATCATGTGAATAAAACTCATCTGAGTAATATGCTCTCTGGAGCTAAACAGACCAACAATATGAACCAATGACTTTTTTAACATCGTGTATGCGAATATTTCTGTACAATCTCTCTCTCTCTCTCTTTCTTTCTCTCTCTCTCTCTCTCTCTCGTCAATTTTATTCGATATGTATCAAATCTTGTCTGTGAGCGATCACAATTTTATTTTTAACAGTTTTTAAATGCATACCGCGTGCTAAAGTAGCCACATATACTGACACGAAATAAACGGTTTTTTTCGACGATCTCTAATCAATAAAAGACAATAAGGAAAAACAAAAAAGGAAGAAAAAATGACAAAAACAAGAAGAATATACTTGTCGTTTAAACCAATTATTCTGTGCACACATACTTAATTGTGCACGTGCCATTATTTTTATCAATAAATTCACATTAAATTGCGCACAATAATACTTTATGCTTCTTGATGAGAGAAGATCTACGCATAATCGTGATGGCTAGAAAGAAATTTCACTAAATCTGTTCAATAATATATCAAATTTTTTTTTATTTTATCACGTATATGTATACGTGACTGACGGTGTCAATGTGAAATAAAAGATACACCTACACGCTACGGCGTCTCATACTCATTTTCAAAACTACGTATATTATGTATATAATATTGATTATTCACATTTTGATGAGGTTATGATGGCAGCAAATTGTGTTAATAATATTTTGAATACTTTTTTCTTCATAATAAAATATTCATTCTAAAATAAATCTCGGTGTTAAAGCGATTTATTTTACAAAAGAAAAGTCAGATTAAACTGTGAAAATTGTTTTTATGACATTGTTAATGTCATAAAAACAGTTGAGTTGTATTTATCAACTATTGAGCAATATTCGCATTAATTTATCTGTTAAGATTAAAGTTTTATAACAAAAGCTATAAGCAAAAAATCTATTAACATTATCGAGAAAACATCTGTTTTGACGTGGGAGGACAGCAACGTTACTTTATGACATCACAGATCTATTCCTGGTACACAACAGATCACGCAGAACAAGTTTATACCGTAAGAAAGGAATATGTGTGAATTTGATGACGTAAACTTACTAGGAAAATGCACTTTTAACTTAACAACATCGATTTCTTCATTACTTTTATCTTTTCGTCAGCTTTTACTGATAAAAAAATAACATATAAAATATTAATTACATGTGCATATTATCGATTAAAATAATACAATTCTAGGAAAAAATACTTATTTTTTTGAAGTTGTAAAGTTTTTTTCAATTACGCTTTAAACAAGGAAAATTTTTTTTGTTAGCTGTATACTAGTCGAAAAATGTTACAACTATGAAACTATATATATATATATTTATGCATGCCTATATACATATACAGAGTGTCCCATTTTAAAATATGCACTTAAATAAATCTGTAGGAACGCGGTTTCACGAAAAATGACCCTAACAAAAGTTGTTCAGTTCGGAGGAGAACATCTAATACTGACCTTGAGTTTGACCTTGACTACTAAAGTCATTTGAAGGTCAATTCGAAATCTGTAAATGGAACCCCCTATTTTTTAGTGCAGATTCTTATAGCTTAATTCAAGAGCTTTCTAAAAAAAACTACAATAAAGATTATTTTTATTAAGTACTTTTTGAGTTGTGAGAGTTGAATAGTAAAGAACCAAATATTAATAATTACCTTATTAGTAATTTTGTCTTAGTTAGCTGGATCCACGATCTTATCTTATTAGTTGGCTGGATTACACACAAGAGGTGTAAATCCGATCGAGTAACCTCTATGTAGTACACTTTGGATAATGATACCTAAAGTAGGAATTAAAAATAGAGGTTCTTATTTCATATAATCAAGTTGACCTTCTAATGATCCCTAAACCTGAATCCAAGGTTACGATAACGTCACTATCGAGTTGCTCCTTTTGAATCCTACAATCTTAGTTTAAAACGTGTTCGTAAAAAATATCTTTAAGAAATTTTTCCATAGGTAACATAACTGGGTACCTTGATATGACTCTTAAGAGTTAACTGGACCCATCTCGTGACCATATATCCGAAAGTAAAATTTTCCGTTCTTTCTATTTCTGTGGTCAAAAATAAGGTTCTCATTAAAAAAAAAAAAGTTGACTTTCAAAATATCAAGTGACTTTGAAAATAGTGATCAAGATTAAATTCAAGGTCACCATTAAATGTCTCCCTCCGAACCGAACAACTTTTGTTTAGGGTCATTTCGGGTCATGAGTTAGAGGTCATTTTTCGTAAAACCGCGTTTCTACAGATTTATTTAGGCGCATATTTTTAAATGGGGCACCCTTTATATTAAATGTGTAAAAGAATAAAGCGCTTTGATAGTCTCTTTTGTGTTTTTCTATTAACAATTAATCGCACATTAGAACAATGCTTGACTTTATCGCATTAAACAGTTGCAACACTTACGCGATAACAATAAAAAAATAAGACCGATATTCAATCGTTACCGTTATCGGTTATACTTTGTGATATTTTCAAAGTAAGAGCCATCGACAGTATTGTTTTACTCGATCTTAAGAGGGTACTGGATACCGACAATAGAGACCTGTAAACCGACATTTCTACTATTTTGTTTTGTGTTGTATTTACTGCATCAAATCCAAAATGCTTCTACAGAAATAAGTTACACTTCCCTACTATCACTTGATCATATTTTTTTATTTTTAAACAATTTCTAAGCATTTTATAAATATACAGGCACCAGAGCGCGTAACAAATGAATAAAAGAATATAATAAAACTATCAGAATGTGATTTTATTGTCTAATTTACAAGAATAGTCCGATCTTCTAATGAAGCACATACGATAATAAGAAGGATACGCACACAAACAGACAGTCGCGTACGTGTGCATATCCCTTCCACTATCGGACGGACAAACCAAACGAGAGAAAAGGAAAGAGATATATGTCTATCCTTTTATAAAGGATAGACATATATCTATCTATACTTTATACACGGATTATATTACCTATTGGACAGCGTAACGGCAGAACAACTGTTTATCCGCCGGTTCAGTTCTCTTAGAGCCAGTCTACAATGAAGGTAGTACGGCAGTAGGAGTAGAGAGTAAACTATTTTTTGTTGAAGGACAACGGAATAACGAAATAGGCAATTCATTTTGCACTGCCTACTGCCTTACTGTTAGCCAATGAAAGATACGTGTTAAAAAACGCGAAATAATTACTTGTATAGACAAAAATGAAACAACTCCAAGAACCTTACTCTACTCTTATAGCCTTACTACCTTCATTGTAGACGGCCCTTTAAAGGCCAGTCTACAATGGGAGTAAACAGTATAGAGTAAGAAGTAAGATTCTTGGAGTTATTTCATTTTTGTCTATATAAGTAATTATTTCGCGTTTTTTGACACACGTCTTTCATTGGCTAACAGTAAGGCAGTGCGAAATGGAAATTGCTCATTTCGTTATTCCCGTTGTTACTTCACCGAAAAAATAGTTTACTCTCTACTCTTACTGCCGCATTACTACCTTCATTGTAGACTGGCTCTAGAGAACGACGCTAAAGCGACGGCTGAAGTCTGATGGCCGCTGCTCAGCCGCTACGCTGTCCAGTAAGTAAGTCCTGTAGTCGGATCAAGACAAGAATAGATAACATGATAAAGATAAGGATAGACGGATGTGTCTCTCCAGTGTTTTTCTAAAACTGTGTTAATTTTATTGTCAAATTTTCTCTTTTTACAAGCTTCAAGATCCTTTTCTAAAACACTTCAAATATTCGTTTATGTCTTTAGAACGGCTCAAACAAATTTTGTTGTAACTCATACTGCCAATTTTATATACGAAGTGAAAATGTTGTCCACGTGATAACAGTCCATAAATTTTTTTTCGTTTTTCTTGTTGATTTTTGTCCGGGCCATTTTTTAGCATTCTCTTTTATTCTGGAGAAACGTTTTTTTATTTCTGATCAATAAATGCAGAATAAGTTGTGCAAAAAAAGTGCCGGTAAAACAAAGTTCAGCATTCTTTTAAGTTACTAAATCTCGCAGATTGACAGCGGTTTACGACGGATATTACGATCCTTCTGACCACAACGTGCTATTTCTTCTTAATTCTAATAAACAAAAAGAAGTTTTGATTTATAAATTATTAACTCTCAAATTGCAAACCAGGATCATTTGTGTCTTTGCAAAATTGCGTTTATAACTTATAGACGAGAGAAGGGAGAGAGGTCTAACTCCGCCCTACAAAAAGTTGTATAGAAGAGGAACATAACGCCAAATTTCAGATCTCTAGTACAACTTCGACAGGCACAGTGACAAAACAAAATTTAAAAATAACAAAAAAATCAAAAATACAAAATTTAGTAAAGTGTAATAGCATAATATTTTTATGAAAGCTTCAAAGCTGCCTTTATCTTCATTTTAAGCACTTTTTTTTAATTTGATCAATTTCTTAGAAATTTACGATTTTTTAAACCTACATTTTGAGTTACTACACTCGAGTTACTTCGTTTATATTAAAAAAGTATTTAAACAAATTACTTTTTTCCAAATGTCTTGATTGATCTGTAAAGTAGAAAGTTTAAAAATATATAAATTTTTTCAGAATTTTTCTATAACTTTAACATAGAGAAAAATACAGTGGGACATAAACGACCTTGGTTTGCGGATAGAAGATGCCAAAAAAACGTTCGCAGTTTAAGAGTTAATATATTCGTATATATATTATATATTATTTCTTAGGTTATCTTTGTACATCACTATCATGTAAAATTAGAGAAATTAATAAATAATATACATATCTTTATTCTTTTATTACGAGAAAATCTTCAAAATTCTTTTATAAAATTGAAAAAATAAATAATTATAATTTAATTATTCTTATATTATAATTATATATAATATATGTATGTGTATATTTTGCTTTTTTGCAATAAATCTAAAATTCTAAACTATGAAATATATACGGTCATAAGAGCCGGTCGCAGGATGTTGTGCGGAAATACGCGTGCATATATATATGAATACATATACAATACTTGTTCTCGTGTAAATTTTTACACGTAAGTTTTGAATGAATTGAAATTTCAATTCTTAAATTCATATAGGATGCTAGGTTTGTATTACATATATGAGAGACCCCGTATATATCCCTCTAACTAATTTTAAAATATTGCGAAAAAAACTCCTCATCCAGGAGTCGAACCTGGAATTTCTGGCTTTCCGGGCCGTAAAACCGGAGATTCCAGGTTCGACTCCTGGCTGAGGAGTTTTTTTTGCAATAGTTTAAAATTAGTTAGGAGGGTATACGGGGTCGCTCATATATGTGATGCAAACGTAGCATCCTATATGAATTTAAGAATTGAAATTTCAATTCATTCAAAACTTACGTGTAAAAATTTACACGGGAACAAGTATATATATGTATTCATATATATATGCACGCGTATTTCCGCACAACATCCTGCGACCGACTCTTATGACTGTATGTATTTCGTAGTTTAGAATTTTCAGGAGCCTATAGTTTCTTTAATTTCTTTAATTAATTGTTAAAATCTAAAATCTTGCGCAATCTCTAGAAATATGCACAAGAGAGAATCATGACATTCGAATGAAAATTGAATCATTGCTTATCATCGTAACAATGATGTCGAGAAGGTTAAATGCTAGTATGTTGTAAGACACACACAAGGATTCTGTTCCAAAATTGCAAAATGTATTTTAAAATGCACCTTCTTCATTTTTTGATTTTTGTTTGATATTGTTTGATATAAAGAAGAACTATTAATTATTTATAAGTATTTAATATGCAAAATAAAAAATTAAATTAAAAAACAAAGTTTTGAATTTTGTATAAGAAGCATAATAAATAAAGAATAAATAAATAAATAATATAATAAATTAAAAATTTTTTATTTATATTCATTAATGTGTGCAAACTTTAATAAACTTTAATTTTAAAAATCGGATGTCTAATAAAATACTGCACTAATCAAATATAATTTTTATTTCGCTAATTTAATTATTATTATTTCAGATTTAATTGATTTTATTATTACTCTCCAATTGTTCATTTCTATTTTTTTATCTGTATTCTTGACTAACAAGTATAAAATTCACAACGCAATATTACGCAACAGCAGTTCCTCGCATCGTAAAATGATCGACAGGCTCTAATTTGAGTCGCATGCCTCGTAAAACTCGTTTCTCGTTGACAAAAAGAATAAGAGGCTAAACGGCGGAACGTTTATAATTAGCAAACATCTCGAGACTCTCTGAGCGGTGATCGAGAGAATAAACCATCTTTTTCTTGGCACAAATATCGATCACGTTGATTAAATCGACGATTTGATTTTTCGTAACTTATCAACTTATTCATGATATGATACACTCGTTGTTCTCAATTCTAAACACATTAATTTCATAGTGTATTATTATATTTAATAAGATATATAGATATATATATATCCATTATAACAGTCCATTGTAAATATTGTTTTTATACAATAATAGATAGGAATTTGTTTTCTTCACAAATTGTTGAACCACATAGAATTATATTAGTTTTGCAAGAGAGTAAGCTCTATACAGAGTCATTGACAGTATTATTTTTCATCGATCACGTTCTGTGAAGACGTTTTATAACTTCCACGTGTTTCTTACTGACCTTCAACTACTAGTACTGCTCCCTCATGTTTCATAATTAATAGAAGTACTTACTTCTAATGTTTCTCCTAAAGTTAGGATTACAGTAAGTGCTATTAATGTATCATATTGATATAACTATTGACAGATATTGTTCAATTGTCAGATATTTTTCTTTAATATATCACTAAAAAAGTCTTTTATTTTTTTTTAATTAATGATGACGCTATTTTTTTTATTTTACTGTACTTTTATTTTTTATTGCACTTTTTTCTTGAATCTAGATGAATGTGACTGTACTTTGTTCCTTTCTTTTTTTTGTAGCGAGATAATAAGTTAAATTATATTCGTGGAATTCTTAATATAATCGCAGACTGTATCCTCAGAAAGATTTATGATAATATTGCATTTTCTCTTCGATCTCATCACAGATTTAACAAAATATTTTTTTTTCCTATTTCTATTTTCGGATAAATAAGAAAATTTAACCGCGATTGATGTTGATCTTTAAATAATGCGAATGCTAATCTTTTTAGTACAAGTGTTTAGTCCTTTTTACATATGTGAAATATATGCAACACATTAATTGTTAGATAAAATGTTGTTGTTAGATAAAATGATAATTATTGTTAAATGTTGTCTCAACAGAAATTACTTCTCTTATTGAATAACAAAATATCTTTGTGTACATTTATCAATATTAATAGTACATCTTTGAAGAAATAATATTGCATTCTCGAAAACATAATCGCTAACCAAAGATTTGTATATTAAGTGCGTAACAGCTAGATAGTAATAATCTTCGATAACAGTCTTTAAACGCAATCTACGCGCTATTTAATAGTTAATTATAATATTTCTGTCAGACAAAACTGAAATGTTAATTAATCGAATAAATACAATTTTCTACTTGTTCTATCAAGTTTTTTTTCTTTTAAAGTTTTTTACCATTTTTTACCTTATAGTTCAGTCAGTTAACGTTGCTAAAAAAACACGCCAATAGTTTTTACTACAAACATAGACGTATTACTGTACGCTAACAAAATACACGTCTTTTAAATAAAGAATCTACAAATTTAACTTTTCTTTATTAACTCGAGAAAAAATACAATTACTATATATAATATTATTAATATTATTGTTAATTATATTTACACACACACACACACACACACACACACACACACACAAGTACAACTAGTAAACCTGAACATAGTGTATGGACAATATAAATATATATATTTTTATTTATATTTTTTTAGTATTTTCAATTTTAATTCTTTGACTTATGACAAATGACTGCTTTATAATTTTTATAATTTTTTCTTGTAATTATTTTTTCACACTCTCGAGTTATGTTTTTAATTTTCACTTTTTCTAAGATTAAGTATTTTCCTTAGCAATACCGATACATAAACACTTGGATCAACATGTTGTTTGTGCTTACTCAGCGGTGATTTCTCTCACATGTTGACAATCGGTAACGTCTTCTGATGTTTCCTCTTTAAGATTTGTTTGCGATATTACATTTATGGTTATATTGTATTTTATTGTAACATGCATTTTACATCCTGTAATTTTTTCGCTCTTTCTATGTTTTCTATTCAGTGTGGTTGAAGATGATCAAAACTAATAAATCGAAACGTTCCACTATATTACTACATTATTAATCTAACTACCTCTAGTAACTGTAGTCCTGAAGGCTGTAAAGGTCTAATTTGGTTAAACAATTGATGAATTTGGTTCTAATTTGGTTCTTTTAAATATATAAAAATTTCAGTAAATAATAATTTTTAAAAAAAGATTCAACAAAACTGGAAGTTTTTGATTGAAAATTAAGGCAATTTAATCAAAATTATTTAATAAAATCTCTTTTAAAAACTGATTCTATAAAAATTAATTTATAATATTGTAAAGCTTGATTTGTAATTGATTTTTGAAAAGCAGAATTTCGAAAAGATAAAAATTCAGACGAAAAAAAAATAAGATGCTGCTGCAACTAGCACCAGTTACTCCATCGTTAGAAGCAACTTTTCGTAGAAAGAGGAGATTGCTCCGATTATGTACTTACCTCGTTTGAGAGGCGCGACATGCATGACTCTTGGAAGGACCGATAAGAAGGGCGGATCGTAAGACCGCCTCTCATGACACCACGCCGCTACTTTTCAGTGCAACCACCGTCGTTCGCGCCTTACGCAGCTGCTATCCTCACGCTTCGTCCTTGTTTGCTTGCAACCCTTTTTCCACCCCGTCAACTTCTGCCTTTCCACTTCCGGAACCGGTCCCTGACTGCTTCTTTCTCTTTCTTTTTTCAGTCCGCGCTTACGCTCTTTTTCTCTCTTTTTTTTCTTATTCTATCTTTTCTTCTCTGATTATAATTTTTGCTCGCGCAATGACAGCTGTACAATTTGTTAAAACGTCGTAGGATCTAGAACATTTTCTCCTAAATATCTTTTCACTGACAAATTATCGCTGACACGCCTCTGTCAAAATGTTACTTTACGACACACTTTCACTGAACTCTCGCGCTTTACTGGGCGTTCGTCGTATGTCTGCTATAGCTAGTACGAGGACAGAGGGGAACAGCGAGGGCGAACAGGGGAACAACCGACGCGACGCAACGCGCGCGTCGGAGAATTCGCTCGATACCATCGACGGGACGACGCCACTGCGAATCCTTATTCAAGTCTCTCGATTATTCCGCGTTTGTCACGCGCATCTTGCGTGCCTCCGCACGCAGGGAATGGCTAGATTGGCATGCATTCATGAGCGCGAAAAATATCGATGATATCTTAAAAGATATTTCAGTCATTCAATTTCAATTCTGCTGCATGTGTATTTTGTTTGATTCCTATAAAACTTACTTTTTCTATAAAGGTATGACTTACTTAAAATAAAATATATCTTGTTTTGTTACATATTTTTGAGAGAATAGGTAAAATATGAGTACGGAATATTTTCTTTGTAAAATTCAATGATAGAAAAGACGGAAAACTTAAAACAGCTAATATAGATTAGTGTTCTGATATTCAGTCAGTACTGGAAATCTATAGTATGATATAAATTATAAATTTTTAGTACTAACAGTAAATATTGGAATGAAGCTATTACATAAAACATAAATGTTTTAAATATCATAATAATGGAAAGTGATTTGAAAATCATTTATAAATAGCAAGTGCACGAAAAAAAAAATGTGTTAGAATCGCAAGAAATTTAGTTACTATAACAGCCAGCAAGAAAAATTTGCTCAATCTACTGAGATTTTTGTTTTTTTATCGAAACGTTTTGTTCTGCCAACAAAATGCTTTGTTGATAAAACAAAAATTCAGTAGATTTCATCAAGTTTTCTTGGTGATCGTATAACAAACTTTGTTTTCCGTGTCTCCAAACTTAGTCTCCAATGTAACTAGCTCTTTGTGACTTTCAAATGTTTTCTTTTTCGAATTTTTATTTTCCATAAATAAATTTATTTTCTTTATAAAAGTAAGACTTAGAATCAAACATAATCTCCAATTTTATTATATATTTTTTAAAAAATAATAAGATATATCTATATATATTTAATCAAATATATTTTTAAGTTTTTTTTAAATACATATCATGATCTATAATTCATGATAAATAATTCATAATAGATAATTCATTTATTAATAGATTATATATAGATTGTAAAAAACCACAAGTAAATACATATTTCACAAAAAATACTTCAAGTAACATGTTATAATTACTTTCTTTTTGATGACGCAAGATCTCGATCGATTTTTCCTGCAAATGATATATATAATCTCAATTTGGGATTTGATAACTCAAATTACTACAATTAATCAAATATTATTTTCATATAATTTTCTTCTTACGTTTTCAAAAGTTTAAAGACAAGATTTATTTCTTCTTTGGATGATCGCACTCATTCTAAGGAATTAATTTATTTTGTTATTTTAGGCACTGACGTCGCACAAATGCTGCATGTACATAATTGAATATATTGTAATAATATATAATTATGTATTACATATAAATGCGCGTATCTATATTACATATTAACATGTATGTATATACGCGTTATTGATACATCATTATAATACATCATTGGCTATCTTGTATTTCTTCCGTTTTCAGCTTTAAATGCTAGACAACAAACTTATTTATAGAAAACAGTGCAAGACATATGATCGAATAAAATGTACAATGATCACTAATATTTATGTATACATATTTATTAGTCTTAATAAGTAAATAGATAACATAGATAAAAAAAAGTACGGTCGGAATGTTTTAATGTGCAGTAATAAAGTAACGATAAACAAGAGTAGCGAGCACTCCGAGAACGATTGGAATCACCCAAGACCGCCAAGAACTGCAATTGTCAATCATTACATCAGGATGCAACATTTACTACACATAATTATTTAAAAAAGTAAGTTTTGTGTGCTTACAAAACTTTTAGATGGTATAAATATTTACTTAGTCATTATATTTACACAAATGTGCGTAAAAGTTATCGTGCTGAGAACTGAGCCATCATATTGTTTGTATAGATAAATTATAAGTATAGATAAATTTAAAATATATCACAAAACATTGAAAGAAAAATTAACAAAAGAAATAGATAAAAGTTCACAGAAAAAGCAACTTTTCAAAAGATAAGAACAAAATTAAAAATGAACTAGTGATAGCACTAATACTTTTTTTGTTATCTTTGCATTGTAAAATTACTATAAAACTTGTAAAGTTGCGAAAAAAAGTAATGTACTGTAGAAGATTTTTCATAGGTCATTGTTTTAATTAAAGATACATAATTATCAAGACAACAAAAATTGCTTATGTTGTTAATTATGTTCTTAAAAAACAAACTACAAATTAAAAAAAAATAATAATAATAATCTATGAATTTGATAAGATATTATTTACATCACATTTTGTAAAATATAATTCTTACATTCATACCATCTTTATGTAAATAAGTAAAATTAAAAACTGAGGTAAAAAGAGAATTACTTAAATAAGAGGAAAATACAGGAAAAGATCTTTGGAAAACAGAAACTGCTTGAAAAACAAACTTCCTGAAATACTATGAATATCAGTATTGTGTGATAAGACTGTTAGATACATTTAATTAAACATTATAAATATAATTGCATAAATTATAATTGTATAAATATAAATAAAAGACATACCTAGAATTATCGTCATTTCCAGAAGACCAATTCTTATTTGAAGATTTGGTTAAATCTTCTGTCTTTTCTTCCTAAAATTTATAATTATTATCTTTTAATAATCCCATACCTACAATATTGCAATTAAAAAAAAAACAAAAAAATTAGATATTACATAAATAAATAAAATTAAGTTATTTCTACCTCTATAAGTTCCCCAATTTTATAAGATGACATCATTTCTCTTGCATCTGATGAGTGTCCAATGTCCTCAAAAGGCTCTGTAGCATCATGTCCAGCTTGCTCTGTAAGAACCTCCTCACCTCCCGGATGCTATGTATTAAAAAAATGATATAAATATATATAAGCCAACTTTTAATATAAACAATAAAAATATTTCACAAATACAGAAAATTACACATTACATTTCAATATTTAAATTACATTTAAATATTTTTATTTTTATTTTTCTTATATAATACTTTATATATGCTTTATAGCTGTCATCACTACAATTTTTTAAAAACTTCAATCTATTAACACATTGAGCGCCGGTCCCGCGATAATGCGTACCCAAAATCCCGCGTTTTCGCGGGGCCGACGCTCAATGTGTTAATGTAAAAAAACAAAACTTAAACAAAATATTATCATATAGAACTATAACCCAAAGAACACACTAAAGTCAACATAAAGTCAAAATGATTTTATTTTGATTTGAAATGGTCATATATTTTTTGACAAAAAATTAATTTCAGTATGCAGTGACACAAAGATGACTTTGCAGTGGTCTCAAAAAACGTAATATGCATAAAAGATTTTTGTACTAAACTTTTTTCAAAATTATTTGCAAATGTATATCTTCTCTGTCACTTTAAAACACCAATAAAGTGAACGCTGTTCACAATTTAATAGTCTTTTTACTATTATCTTTAAGCAAACAAGACACAATAATGTGTTACACGTAACAAGACATAACACTGTCAGCCATTCAACATTTTGCAACAAAAATAAATCATATTAAATGTTTTTAACGGCAAAAACAAACAGTCAAATTTTCTAACCAAAAATCATCATGTTGACTTTTTCTGCTGTGATTATGTCAAAATGATGTAATTTTGATTGATGTTTTTTTGGGAAAAAATTATGATACTAGTTGATTTTATCTTATTCCTTTTTTTATGACAAAACTTGCTAACCTCATTGAGGAATGGAGTAACATTATAGACATTGTTATGGATAATGATCCATACATCCTTGGGATCGGTATGTTTTGCAACTTCAGCTCGTGTGTAAAATTTAGTTGAAGATGCAGCCGTGTCATCCTTAGTTTCTTTAGCTGCCATTTTCAGTCAACGTATTTTACAGTTCTTTTATCTTTTGATTCGATCTGAATCAAAATTCAAAGAAACTCGTAAACGCTCTTCAATGAATGATTAATTCGATACCTCTTTTCGTTGATATTTCCACAGAAACGTGGACATTGGTTATAGCAGTTATGGTAATGATAAATAACCGATAGAAAATATATTAAAAGCTCTTGGACTCTGTCCCTTTCACGTTTTTGAGTTTCTAATCGATGCAAAGATTTTGCATTACTATCAGTTGCTAATGAAATCGTCCTGACTCTTAATTTGTGACACGATTCTTGACGCTAACAGAAGAAATAAACGCAAACGTAAATAGGAAATTTAATTGTACGATTTTTGAGCAGTCCATATGTGATTACTCCACAAAGTCCACAAACACATTGCATCATTCTAAGAACAACACAAGTTTGATTTTGATTTGGTGCATTTAGGCCTATTTCCACAACTTTCAATTTAATCCAAATTTAGCTGAACGGTCGTTAAAGTTGATGCTGATGTAAAGGCTATCACACACAAAATTACTTAAGAGCGTAAGACGTAGCCGTAAGAAAATTGACCAATCAAAATGTATCCTATATGCCCGCTACTTTCAGAAGTAAATTTCTGATTGGTCAATTTTCTTACGGCTACGTCTTACGCTCTTAAGTAATTTTGTGTGTGATGGCCTTAAGAAAATATTAGGAATAGGAATTAAAAACAGAGATTAAATGTAATGCACAACGTGAAAAAATAAAATATACCATATAAATGTATGATATATTTTATTTTTTCATATAAATATAGGTTGTATATCATGAAGCTATGACATATTTCCTATATTTATATGTTAATTTTATTTTTTTCTATTGTTATATTACATTCTATTTCTAATTCTTATTCTTAATATTTTCTCTATTGTGCTCAGACCCTAATCCATGGTGTAAGAATAAGGACCTTTGCACGTGAAAAAATTTTAGGCTGAATCCTCATGCAGACACCGGCACTTTGACACCGGCGTTGATTGATGAAAAGCGAGTGGTGAGGGTTGCCATTTACCCTCACCATCAGCTTTTCATCTGTTTTCACTAATCAACGCTCGGTGTCAAAGCGTCGGTGTCTGCATGAAGATCCAATCTGAGAGCTGTCAATCCTTATGACAGCTCCGTTGCTTTAGCGCCGTTTTCTTGCCATTTACCCTCATCACTCGCTTTTCACCAATCAACGCTCGATGTCTGCATAAGGATTCAGCCCATCGCAGATGTATATATGTGCGGGTTCGTACGGGTGACATCCATTTGACCACGGTACGATTGACCACGGTACGATTGACCACGGTACGATTGCTCACGTTGCGATTACCCACGTTGCGACTGCCCACAATGCG
>QVNW01001766.1:0-37966 GCA_014825475.1 Pseudomyrmex flavicornis
CATATCGATATATATATCGCATATCGATATATATATCGCATATCGATATATATATCGCATATCGATATATATATCGCATATCGATATATTGATCTTCTTTTTGTTTCTAATTGCCGATTCCCCAGCAAAGTGTTAAAACGACTTTCTTGTATTAAAATTACATATTTTGCACGTAAAAATAACTTCATATGAGAGAAACAAGCAATTAGCAAACCACGTTAAATAATTTTAATCGTTAATCATTGACAACGTCAAAGAAAAGACGCGTTGCGAGTGACATTTGAAAAGTATCGTCGTACAACAATTTTTCAGCAATTTGATCGATGAAAATTGTCTTTGAGTTATGATATCAGAGGTGCGTTCGTGTTACGCGGCAACTGGAATCAGTTGCAAAGACGTCGGCGACTATGAGAATTCGTTCCAATTAGCAGCAATTTCGTCGCTGTCGCGATCACGTCAGTGCGCACGAGTTTTATTAACGCGTTTGTGTAAAGCGAACAGGAAGGGACGGAGTCAGAGAGAAGAGAGTGAAATGAAAAAGTTTTTCAAAGTAGATAAAATACACATAAACGAGAGAAACGAAAGATATATATACACACATATACTTATAGTATATAAAAAAGTTGATATGCATTCGTAAAATGAGAAATATTTATACGTTTGAGATAAAAAAACGCGTAATCGTCACTTACGTCACGCGGAATGAGAGTTTGCTTCAGCCGCAGAATCTTCGCTCTACATATAACGCATCTGAGCGGTAGAAGCCTCTGAGACACTGCCATTTGTATCGTCTTGACGAAGCAGCGTCTGCAAAACGGCGGAGACAGGCGCAAAGTTAACGAACGTCGAGACGTCTTAATTAAAACGCGAATAGCTTTTATTTTTTCTTTAATACATAAAATATGTCGCAACTCTGCAACACCGGCGTGAAAAATAATTAGCAGCTTATTCCGAGCTTCTCCTCCGCGTGAAAATGAAATGAGGAAAAATACAGAAGAGAAAAAGAGAGAAAGAGAAAAACCACATACCATTTAAGCTGTTTTCACTCACCTGCAAACCACTCGATGCCCACACGGCGCCGTTTGCATCGTCGCCCTCGCGTTCACGCATATGACACACTGGAAAAAAAAAAAGAAAAAAATAACGGAGCGTGTCGGATGTATGTACATGTCCTTTCATAGTATTGAGCGGAGCTTGATTAGCAATCGCACGAATAACACTGGATATAGCTCGCCGGTCGAGGATAAAAAATTAAAAAAGAGTCGACGGGAAAGCAAAAAAAAAAAAAAAGCAAGAAAAAAAAGAGTAGAGACCGCAGCCGCTTTTATTCGACGCCCGTCGTCGCGTCGCAACGTGACTCTTATTTTATTTGCATAATTCTTACGTGCTTGCAAGTGCAACATCATTAAATCCCCGGGATGCACGATCTGACGCGCCGTTGTTTGAAGCGTCCGATCGAGGCGGAGACTCACGATCAGACGCTGCCAGATAATCGACGTAACGTAATTAGGCGTCACTTTAATCGAAATATTAATAGCACGGCTCAGAGTGGGCGAACACGTCAGGAGTCGAGGGGTTGCGACCGCCACTTTGTCGTCGCCGTTAATCGACTTTTGCGACCGATTGGGCGGCCAATTCGTTCGGAAATTGCGACTCTTCCGGACGGCCGGTCATATTTTGCGCGATACAAGGCGCTTCGTTATAGCGCGTCGCTTTCTTTTAGCGTCTACTCGAATGCGGCGCCTATCTAACGCGGCGCAACGAGGCGGAAAAAAGAGAGAGATATGCACAGGTCTTTAGGTCTTGTGTGCAGAAGCATTTAATATTCTATTACGCGCTCTCGCATGTATACACAGCCTACTATTATATTCCGTCAGATTTAATAACGCAGAAGATGTTCAGCGGTGTAGCGCGCGTCGTTCATGTTTTAAGTACGTCTTGCATACGGGTTTTGCTCGAAGCTATTTATAGCATTTGCCGAGAAAATAATTACGAGGGTTTCTCCTCGAGGCGAAAAGAGTCGTTTCATCGCACAATTCAATCTACGTTAGTGGACATTATTCCCGAACGCAATTTCCATTAAGCTTCCTTTATTGACTAATTCGCGCTTACGCGGATGTACGAGGAACGTACTCGCTTCCCTCGAGATTCGTAATCAGCAAACAGATATGTGTGTTTTTTTTTATCTCGTTTCCCTCAAATTTCGGGGAAAGAGCTCTTTTCCTCGCCCGCGCGTTTATTCCGAAAGAAATTTCGCTCGTTTGCCAATCATCGGATTTGTTTGCCGACGAAATTACGTATTAAGTCTGATTGTTCGCCGCGCGAGCAATAAAACCGGACAATCAAATCATCCTTCAGGGACCAGGAAAGAGGAAAGCGTGGTGGACTCGGAAGAAAACAGTCCGACGACGTTATCGCTCGACGACGTCAATCCACGCGGAGACGGTTGGGTTATTTTCTTTGTGACAGTTCGAGCGAGCGTCGGAAAGGGAAAATTTCGCATCTCGGTTTTATTTCGTCGTTTCGAAACGGCCGGAGTAAGTTGCTTTATACAACGCTTGTAAAACACCGATGTGAAAAAAACGCTCTTCTTACCTCGTCTTCTTGCGACGACGCCAGCTCCGGTTCGTTCTCCTCTAATTTCGTCAACAACTTGTCCTAAAAACATAGAAACAACATCTCTTATTTAACACTTCAAGATAACATGTCATGTCATGTCATGAGAAATTCCGCTTTCTTTCTTTCACAAAAACAAAATGTATAATAATTGTCAAGCTCTCGCTTGCTTCACTAAATTAAAATAATTGTTTCTCACATGAGAAAAAAAAATCACGTTTTGTCGTCGCGTTTCACACGAGACGTGCGTAAATACAGGAGTACCCCCCTAATACAGTACTCCTTCCCAATAATGTCACTCTGAACACTGCCGTTCTTCTATTTCTCGCTCGAGCGTTTCCCCTTCCAGCTGGATAAGTTTGACGAAACTGTGACCAAGTTCATACCTTCTGAATACCGCCGTTTCCTATCATAATTTTTTTCTGTGCCTTCTGGACGATATTGCTATTCAGAATGCGCATCCGATGCGATATATCGATGGATGAAAATAGGAAGAACCAATTGTTTAATCAATAAATTGTTTTGAAATTAGTTTTGAAAATATTATATTTTAATTGTTATAAATATAACAAATGATAATGATGTCTCTATGTTCTGGCTTTAATGGACTGTCGAATGAGGTTAGACTATTTTTCTCCGTGCACTTTCAATATAATTAGGATTGATGAAACATTTTAAATTCTCGTTTTCAATTAAGTAAATTCAAAGCAGATATGTGATATCTGAGAACACACTTGTTGTTACACACACATAGATTTTTCATCAAAATTCGGGTGATTGATGAAATTTCTTCCGAATATATATATTCATTTCTATGTGCACGCGAATGAATATATCAATATATTATATTGTTTAATATATCATATCAATATATTATATAATTACATTCGAATAAACTATACTTACCAAATTAATTAATTACAAATAAAATATATTAAAACTAAGAAATGATATGAAATTTTAAAATTAGTAAGGGGAGTATACGAGGTTCTTCATATATGTGATGCAAATCTAGTATCCTATATGAGGAAAAAAAATTGAAATTTCATTTTTAAACACGTATATATATGCATATATATATATATATATATATATATAAAAGCATATTTCTGCATAACATCCTGCAAACGGCTCTTAAAACTGAATTTTATTTCATTTCTTAGTTTAAAGACTTCAGAGCCCGAAGAATCTTCTTCTTTGTTAGTGATTCTTTCAAATATATTCACTCTGTGAAAA
Source organism: Pseudomyrmex flavicornis (assembly GCA_014825475.1). Classification (NCBI taxonomy): domain Eukaryota; kingdom Metazoa; phylum Arthropoda; class Insecta; order Hymenoptera; family Formicidae; genus Pseudomyrmex; species Pseudomyrmex flavicornis. Next base: position 3,853 of record QVNW01001766.1, read on the forward strand.
TACAGAATAGATGTCAAAAATACAAGCAATCACGCAACGAAACAATCTACGATGGCAGTATAGAGAAGGTCTTGAAAGATTCGTATCGCCAGAACGGATTTAGGCGTGGTAGAGGTACCGACTTTCTTGGAAAACTCTTCTTCTCACCGCCCATCTCGGTATTATTGAGAAGGAGTACCGCGTAGCGCATTCACGCCGATTTAACGCCGGTAGTGAAACAATAAAAGTATTTCGCAACGTCTGCATTCTTGACCTGGCGTAATCCTCTGCCGCGATCATTGCCAGTACAGCGGTAGTACGGAAAGGGAAGGAAAGTAGATCGTGACGCTCCCGCAAGATGAGGAAGGTACGAGAGGAGAGCTCTACAAAACGATCAGCTGGCTCCGATTCCCGCCAGTTCCCTCTCGAATTCAGAGTAAAGCGATACCGTAAAAGGTATTTCGGTGCGCAGCGTGTCGTTCCGAGACTCTTGTTGAGAGCGCTCGACAAATGGCGCTCCCATCTTTCTTAGTGCCTATGCTCTGTCATTTGTACATTTTTCGAAGAGGTAAAAAATTGTTACGGCAAAACGCCGTTTTTTTTGAGTGTTTCTCTTGTTTCCTCGAGTGGTGCAATTATTATTTTCGCATAAAGTATAGCGCGAAAACGATGCGCACTGCGATATGTGCAGTCGCAATCTGACAATTCCTGCGCGCGTTTAACGATTTTACGCGCGTCATTTGATATTCAGTGCCAGCATTTAATTGCTCGGTTATTAATCGACGAAATTTTCTGCTTGAAACGTGAAATGAATTCCCGCGGGAAGAAAATGCGCGCGAGTGTGTAAAAAAAAACTTGTACCGACTAGTATACTTTAAAACGTATATATATATACTGACTAGTTCTATATTTAACGTCGTGAAAAAAAAAAAACGCTGTTAATCGCCAGCCGATCAAAACTAGATCATGCTACGTTACTCGCGCAAATTCCCCACGTAAGTCGGCGCGCGTGATGAATTCCGCTTTATTAATAACAAGGTGGCGCGTCACGTTAGACGGCGTGATTTATTCTAACGGTCGGCAACGAGACTAATAAGAGTGTTAACGTAAGAGAAATAACCAGACGCCGGTCGCAATTAGCGATTACGAACGATCTCGTTAAAAAAAAAAAAAAATACGAAACGATTTTTGTAGCAATCGCGCCTAGAACAAAACTGCTACGAGAGCACGGCGGTCGTGTACGAAAGCGAACAATTGATCGCACGTGTGTAAAAGCCTCGGAAGATGAAAGTAATCGGTTGGCTCGTTTTAAAACACACGATCTCGCCTGACGTGATCTCATTAGCAAAGACGATCGTAATCGATCGTATTTATTTAATAACGGTGAAATATATATATATATATACATATGTGATATAAATTGAGGTAATTAGGACGTAGGATGCATCTTGCGTAAAAAAGTATATAAAAACGTTTAACGGTACGATAAGTCCTTGATACGGAGATACAGGGTGTTCCTCCTTTCACAACGGAATTCCGGACAGACCTTCTTTAAACAAGATTGCAAATCGTCCGAAGTAACCAGGACGAGAATTGGGAACTCGCGCCGACTTTCGTCTCGAAAGATCGCTGATCGCAGATTCGCCGATCTCACAAGCTTCGCTCCAATTTAATCCAACACGTCGCAAAATTTTTGTTACTCGTCATAAAGAAGACTTTAACCGCGAATGTTTAGATATCACCGTATATACAGAGCCAGAAATATTTAAAATAGTCCTCGCAATGGCCGCGATGAGAAAATCTGTTTTAGTTAATTTTGTTTTCTTCATGATGTGGCAAATATATTATATTTATGGCGGTTCGAAGAATCGGTCTCTTACGTGTCTCGTTGCAAGAAAGCACCTCCGCGATGCAGCGTCATCAAAGCGACGCGAATCAGCGCGTTGTTGCATAGTAATGCCGATTATGGAAATAATAAAAAAATAAAAAAACAGGCTTCAACCGTAACGGTTGTGCGCGCATTGACCGACATTTCGCAACGTCTTCCATGTATTCTTCCAATCTCTTTTATTCCCGCTCGACCGATGCTCCTCTCACCTATCGGCAACAAACCTGAGATGTTGGATTGAAGTTAAAACGGTTTCTCGATCGCGAGTAGTTTTCTATCAACAGATTCGGGCAATTTGACAGACGGGTGATTCGACGGTGTATCGTTAATCCGAGCTGACACAACCGCCAGTCACGATTGTTTCCAGTGAAAACGTCAGCAGCCAGGCGCGAAAAAGCGTCGTGAATAACCACGACGAAAGTGTAAAACCGCGACCTATTTTTCAACGAGCCATTTGAAAATGTGTATAATTATTCCGTTGCGCAATCGTAATGAGAGTCTCTCTCCGCGTCTCTCTCTCTCTCGTAAACTTGTAAACTCTATTTTATGAACTTTCGTCAGCTATAAAAAAAAAAATCTTTTTCTTCTTTTACGATTGCTTTTTCGCATCTTATTGTTTTTCACGTTACGTAAAATAAATCTTGCATTTAACGGACATTTATCGCGTAAACGAAGTTATTCAGGCGTATTATTTTTTGTGGCGTGAACACTTGGAAGAAATACTTTCGAACAAGCAAAATAATTAAACCTAGCGCTCAATGATCGTACGATATAAATGATTTATTTTCGACGCCTCGTCCCTCATCGGGAGGATTAGATTTAAGGAGGTTGTAAAGACGCAAATCGAGCGAGCGGTCTCGACAGCCACTTTAACCACCGCGTATAGGGTACCGCCGTTTTTCGTGCGAGCTTGATAGCGATAGAACACGGCATTACGTGCCGTTGCCAAGAGAAAGATAAAAACGTCGGATTATTGCTGCGTTTTTCGCGTCGACACACACGCAAAAACCAAAACAATCAGATGGGATGCCCGACGAAATTGTCCAGTACGTTTGTTTCGAAATTACCTCACATTGCCCTGAAAGACGTTCGGCGATTAATCCGTTGGGATTCGTTTGCTTCGTCTCAGCGGAAGCGGCAACGTTTCCGGATCAACAAAATGTTAATCGGTCTATCGAGAATAGTTCGGCGAACCGACAAATCAAAAGTAATAAATTTCAAATAAATTGTATTGTACAAGCTCTCGGAAGTGTTAAATGACTCGGAGAAAATGTTTCCGCTTTAGGTAAACACGCGCTTTCGTGTGTTAACGCGAAATTGGACGGCGTTCCCGCGCGGAATATTTTGCACGACAAGGGGAAATAAAAGATTCTTTGACAAGGTGGTGTATCGCGCACCGTCAATCTCCGCCCGCTGCGCAACACGCAATATAACGTGACCATCGTCAGGTTCAATGACGACGACCGCAGCGATTGGTCGAGGCCGGCCGTCGCCGTCGCTGACATTATGCACCATATAATGAAACGCAGATGAAACGCTTACAGAGGGCGGCTTTTCGAAGTTACGTGATATTACTTACTAAAATCGCGCAATATCTGAATGAGCTTCTCTGATCTTAAATTGACTCGATGAAAAAAAAAAAAAAAAAAAAAAAAAAAAAAAGAATCGAGCAATTAACTTTAAGCTTATCTTTTCTTATTAAAGAAAATCAAGATTTACGAAGCGCACGAAACTTGGATTTAATCCAAGTTGCCGCTATCTGAGGTTTTTTTTTTTGATTAGAGTTTTACGAGAAAAAAAATGTTTAATTAATTAAAAATACGATAATAATTATTTTACTTTTGTTACGCAGGAGATACCACGCTGCACCTGACTCTGCTCCCGACCGGTACTTGTTTCTATTGCTGTCCCATCCAGTTGAATCGGGACGTCGAATTTCAATTGTACACCAGGTACACGTTGAGGATGAGTCGGACACCGCGAAATATAAAACACGCGTTCCAACTGTTTCAGAATTGAATTTTTCCTTCTATTCTAATATCGTTAAAGTTAAAGAGACTGTGACGTAATTAAACGGAAATTTCGTTGGCTCGTTAGTTCGTTAGTGAGAGAGTTCAAAAATTATTCCGCTCAATCCCATCTCTGATTATAATCACCAATTGATGTGTGTCGCAATTAGTTTTCCGATATTCTAATAATTCCACTTTCTAATTTCATCATCGACCGTATTAAATTTCACGAATTTTGCTCATAGCGACAATTTTTCTTGCGCATTAACCCACGGCAGGCGAAATCCGACGTACCCGACTAGACTGGATCCGAATGACGTCACCACGTTGTGGAGGAGTAACTTCGACGTTAAACATCCGACTGTCGTTTACATTCACGGATACAGCGACAGCTCGATCGGAAAAGGTCCCGTCGCAGTACGAAATGGTATGTTATTTTTTAAATCCGCGATTTTAAATTCGCGTTCATTATACCACACGACGACAATTAATTGGGAAGGAGAGCGTTGAGGATGAGAAAGCGAGAACAGAGAAAAGTGTCTGTTACACGCTTTGCCATGCATGGAAAAAAGTTACATCGTTATTCAAAAACATCGAAAAGTAAAACTTTGCGCGCGGTTTATTTGGAAAAGTGTTTTCGTTGAAATAAATTTCAGTTTATTTCGTTTGAAGATAATAAATGTGTTGAGGCACTTCGAGGCGCTTTTGATAGGCGCGTGATACCGCACAGCATCCGCACTGAATAACCAAATAGCATCTTAAAAGTCACCGCGATGCTCCGCGTTTTTCTTTCCGCTCGTAAAGTTTGATGTGAGCGAGTGTAGGCCGGGATCTATTAGTAATGGTAACTACACCGCATGATCTACGAATAGCCCTGCCAAACCTCAAGAGGCTCTGTCAGAATGACGAATAGTGCGGGCGCTAGCATAACTTGTCGCAATAAATCGCGAACTTTTTCCACTTTTCACCAAGCCGAGTTGATCCAATTCAACTTTCCGCAGTTCTCAAAAAAAAAAAAAACTTGCCTTTGTTTGATTGAGGAGCTCTGATTTTTCTGATCGACAAGTTTCTCGCAATTTTTATCCGGTTTTATTCAAAGAACGAAACTTTATGTATAATCTCGTTGGAATAAGTCAGCTTCGCGATCAGATTTCATTGGCGGTTTTGTGCAATGCGTGCAAAAAATTATTATCACGCAGTAAAAAAAAAAATGTAGTTTTAATGAAAATTCACTTGTTGTGTAAGTTGCGTATATACGTGTATGTGTGTGTGTGTTCTAGCTTATCTTCGTCGTGGACATTTTAACGTGATATTGGTAGACTGGTCCAGACTGGGGGTCCTGCCCTGGTACGTGACGGCCGTAAGAAACACCCGACTCATCGGACCTTACATAGCTCGCATGATGAGCTGGCTAGACGCGCAGAAAGCCGTTCCGTTATCGAAAATTCACGTGATCGGCTTTAGTTTGGGCGCGGAGGCCGCCGGTTTCATGGGGAAGGCGCTAAAGCCGCGGAAGGTAAGAGCGTCGTATAAGATGTAATGCTAATAACGATCGCCGCGCGGTCACACCGCATTGCACATTCGCTCGGGCTAATCGAAGGCCGCATTATCGGAACTGCATTAGTGTCGGGAGGTTTCAATCGAGGCGCGATATATCGACGCAACCGATACTAACGTTGTGTATATTAGGTATAGGAAGCGAGGGATATGTATGTTGAGAAACGCCCTTTCAGATAGGCAGAATCACCGGATTGGATCCGGCTTATCCCTTGTATATGAACACCGGCGACGAAGGTCACTTGACATGGGCCGACGCCGCTTTTGTCGACGTCATTCACACAGACGGCGGCCATTTCGGCTTCCCTAACCCGCTCGGCCACGTCGATTTTTACCCGAACGGCGGCAGGAGACGACAGCCCGGTTGCGATTTGAAGAGCATCGTTCGCATGATGAAAGAGAGCTTCAGGAAGGTCGTAAATCAACTCAGTGAGTAATACAGTGCGCGTCAATTTTCTACTTAAATAATTCTGTCTCGTTATCTTTTTTTTTTTTTTGTTTTTAATAACGCGAATTAATAATTTTCCATCTAGTTACCTGCGGACACAATCGAGCCTGGCGTTACTACGTCGAGTCGGTGGAAAACCCTTACGGGTTTCCCGCGAGTCGATGCCCAAAATGGAGTTCCGAGATCCTGTCGAATTGCGCGTGGAAACCCGAGGCTTACATGGGGTTCGCGGCCAGTTCTACGTATCGGGGAAAATTTTACCTGAGCACAAACGCGCAACCACCGTACGCCCAGAATTCCACGGTTCACAAATTGGGCAAATGAGAATTGTCGCGCAACAGTCTTGGATTTGGATGAACCAGATTAAGAAGCGAAATTCTCCATAATCGCTTCTCGTCAAGATAATTGTCTTGCGTAAAGTTCAGAGGGAGCAAAGTTGGAAAGAGAACGTTAATAAGTTTTCGTAATACAGATGTTTAAATACGCGCTCGCGTTCGACGGAAACGTTTGTTGTGTTTTCCGTCGTATTTTCGTATTCTCCGCAAACAACAGTCCGCAGCGATTCTACTACTAGGTTCGCTGCTATCTCGGGAGAATTCCCGAAGTGACAATGGAAGTATTTTTCCTCTCCGAGATAACAAATAAACAAGCTTTCACATGATGGAAACGTTGGTTGGTTTGATATAGCGAACCGCGCGCGGCATATATCGAAAAAACACGAATCGAATCGCGCGACGAGTGGAAGGGAAAACAACTCGTGCCGACCGGTCTCTAATGCCAGGCACACTGGCGCGATCTCTCGTGTCAGATAACAGCGCGTTGTTTATAGTAGCGTTTTTCAACTTTGTCATTAATTATCAAACGAGTAATGGTCACAACCTGTACTTCGTGCATTCGTAACTTTGAGAATACACCTATACGTGACCGAAACTTCGCACAAAGTTGGAAAATTACTTTTGCGTGAAAAATGACACATTAACGAGAAAAATCTAAATTGTAAGAACACGAACTGAATTGAATGTCGTGACTTATCGTCATGTTTATGTATTTATGTCGCAAACATATGAAGAGCCATACAATGTAAATATCTCAGCATCGATGAAATAAATCTGATAAATAGCTTTTTTTATTGCAATTTCATATCTGCACTTGTCGCAAGAATAAACGTAAATTTTATGTGATGGAAAAAAAGGTACGAGGAACTAATGCTAATGATCCACGAAACAACCGGTAATCTTCGTGTTACTTCCTGCGCACCCCGTCCTCGGGAATATGTAAATTTCAAGGTCGGGGTACTTTATTATTCCCCATTTTGGATAATCGATAGGCGAATCTCGGAAGCCGTACTTTCGAAATAAAGAAGAGCGCGTATTCATATTAAAAAATTAAACAAGTAACAGATTGCGGAAATACAAACGGAGGAGCGTGACGCGCGCATGTGTATCGGAGAATGGAAATATTTAATAAGATTCTTCGAGGTTTCCATCTTCCTCGCGTTGCTTTTATTCTGCGCCAATTCGATGTGCAAAACACATTCGAGCGTAACGCGGCAATCTTGCTCTATTTACGTATCTTCCTCTATTGTGTCTACCGGTTGTTTACAATTAAATTAGCGCAACGTTTGTCAAAATTTGTCTCTCTCGTTTAAGCATTTCTTACAATTCCGTTCTCTTGAGAAAGTTCGGCACCGAGAAACTCGTTCAACTTACGCGCGAAACTTGTCGGCCGAACTTGGAGTTTCGAGGCAGAGCCAAATTGCACGTTTTCTGAGGAATTTCGCTCAGGCCGTTTTTAACATTGGAGCGCAACTTTTCTCCCGGGGGTAAGTTTCATCGAATGTCTCACGGAAGACTTCTCGAGGCCGCCGAACGAAGAAAAACGGCTTCCTTAATTACTCCGCGTCATTAAATTCTATCGAAAGTTGCGACCCCTCCCTCCCGTAACTTTTGTTCGTTCGTTCGCGATCACAAACCTGTCCAGAGATTTTCGAGAAAAGTTTCTTCTTCGTTACGCATGACAAAAAGTCATAAAAAATAACGAAGTATCTCTCTCTCTCTCTCTCTCTCTCTCTTTTGTCCACGATGAAATCAACAACACCGTTTAAACAAAACTGTAGACAGAACAATATAACATATTCAGCGGTCGGAATGCAATTTCAGGATCGATTCGGGATGATTTATGTAAGACAGAAACATTCTCTGACTCATCTTGAAGATAGCACCGTGACCTTTCACGATCACGTACCCGTTTAACCAGTAGTACCGCATTCGATTTCGGAATAAATTTTTTGCGGGACAAATAAATAAGGCGAATAAAGGCCAAGCGCCTACGGAGAAACGAAGAAGAAGACGAGATCGTCGCCGGGATCTTCTTTTAGACGAGAACGAAACGGTTCTTCTTTCTCAGGAGAAAAACGTCTGCATCGAAATTCATGATACGTCTCGGAATCACGAACGACATAGACTCCGCGGGATCTGTCTGGCGGTCAATCAACCCGGCATGTAAGCTGAAAAATTCAGCACAAGCAGGCAGGTCGATAAGAATCCAATGGCCAGGGTTATAGATGACCCTAAGTCTTGAAAGACCACGTTACGGAAAGGCCTAAGGCGGACAGGTTCTCTCTCTCTCTCTCGCAGTCTACGCTTCAGCACGTTCGACCCGTGTTCGGTGCGCTGGTTCCTTCTCTCGAGAAGAAACTCCCCCGAGTATCGTTACCGGCTATATTCTCTCACGGTTATATACCACTGGCAGCCTGTGCCCCTCGGGTTTCCAGACACTTCCTTTCATCGTACTAGAATTCCTATCATTGTGCAACTCTTCGCTCGCTCTCTCTCTCTCTCTCTCTCTCTCTTTGCGACGGCAACTTGTTCTCAAAATCAATTAATTCCCTTCCGCTTTCAGAACTCGAGCGCTCGTTAATTTCGATATTAATTTCCACGGTTGCTTTTCTTCTCTTTGCGACCGTAAGAGTCGATTTCTCAGGTCTCGAATATATATTTTCTTTTTGGTGCAAAAAGAAAAACCATTCGGAACATATTTCGTGGGCTCGATTCGCGAAAGGGTCCTTTCTCGATACATAATTCGTTGAAATTTGCACGGAATTTTCTTTGTTAGCTAACTAAAGGTGGAAAGCTGGTCGCTCTCGTGGTTATCGCGCCGTTCATAGGCCGCGCAAATCGATGAGACGAACCTACGTCGGCAGTTTCCGCGCGCTGCTAAAATCGCTGCTACGTATCGACTATTCGATCCTTGCATCGTCGGGTGCATTGTCCTCCGCGGAAATGAGAAACGAAACACGAAACGTACCACCACCACCGCCGACACCACCAGCCCGGCGTCGTGGATATCGATCCTTCTTTGTTCCCGTTGTTGGAGTTACGAACATGTTAGTCCCACGCCATTCGCGTGTTGCACCCTATGATGCTTACGCACGTACGTACGTGTGTAGGGCTTACTTACGTAGGGCTTTCCTAGAAAAAGCTCGAGCGCGAGGGGATGCTTTTCCCTATATTCTATTTTTACCACATTCTTCCTCGTACTTTCTCCCTATTCCCTGAAACGTTTTATTTTCATCAAATGATATTTGACATTCATTTTTGAGAAATTTATCACGTAGAATGTCTATTTTTAAGTACATAATTATATTTTTTTAATATAAGCAAAGCGATTGACAGTAGATTAATTTAGATATGCGATAAAAAAATAGAAGAAATTATTTGTCATTGGTGTATAAAATAATCGTATATACGGATTCGCAATCTAAAAATCGTAAAACATCTCTTTAACGCACATTTCTGACGTTGTCACGCAATTAGCATGGTACTACAACTAGTCTGAGAGTGACGCGCTCGAGGGCATTAAAGGCTCGTTAACGATTCTTCGATTGAGGAATCACACACGAACCACATTCGCTGTGCCAACACGGCGTTGTTCTTTCTATTGCCGGAAGTCATTATTTAAGCATGTGTCATTATACGAACGCGGCGCGTTCGAAACTACATCCCCCGAACTACATCAAACACACTCGCGAATTCGTTGTCGAAAGTTCGAGAGATTACGGAGTGTTGCCGTTTGTCCTTTCCCGCTTAATTCATTTCGTTCTGTTCTAATTTTGTGCTGTCCTATAATGGAGCCCGAGGTAACCAAATTGAATCTCCTTTCCCTGCAGGCGCGAGCAGAAACGTAGATAAATGTGAAGCCGCGCTCGGCGCGCATCCACGTTTGATGGGACGCTATTTGCAACCCGTCAAAATATTCCGAGAGAGAAACCTTCCTGATCGTCGAGATAAATTAGAACTTCGAATTTTCGAGAATATCAAATTAGTGTGGAAATTAATTCAGACTCCCGTCCCCCGTGTCTCTTGCACTTCGAAAAATATAATAATTCGCGTAAATTTGATTGGATTGTTACTTATAGAAAAATTCACGAGACGCCGGCGTGAATAACAGGTTACGTGAAACTTTCTCTTCATAATTTAAGAGTGTAAAAATATTGTTCAACATAACACAGAATAAAGGTTAATGGTCACGTCGAGTTATTTATATTGGTTAAATTGTTTTCGGAGCTTTTTTTTTTAGCAAAAAATGGTGGTTTAGAGATTAAATCAACGTACTCGATATTTCTTTCTTTTTTATTCGTTAAATGTTTAAAATATCATTGTTGTTCCGGTGAATTGGCATTATTTTTTGAATCGCTCGAAATATCAATAATTTTTATGTGAACAAATGCCGACTTAAAATTTTATATATTTTTCTATATCTAAGTTATATATTTTAACGGAAAAGATATTTTTTTAAATGAAATATTAGAGTCACAATGACGACAAAAGAGCTATTTAAGGGAAACCTTTTCAAAATTGAATAACACTCACGCAATTCGACGGAAGCGGAAGATTGCATCGTCTCTAGCGTATTATGGTGGTTTGTGTGGTTCTTAATGGTATTATCAACCCTTAACGCTGAACTTTCCAGAGGTCAGCAACCGGGCTCTTATAAGTCCGTTATTTAACTTCGTGCCGCGAAACACACGTTTTGATTTAAAACTGATAAGCATGCACTTTCGGAAATTACACCGAGGGATATAATTTGTACCTTGAAGATTAGTTTGTGTGCAGAAAAAAAGAGAGAGAGGGAGAGAGAAAAAGCTCGCGGCAAAGGTTACAAAAATTATCTTTTCACAAAATAATTTTTTGTTCTACTTGATATTAAAAAATTTCTAAATAATTTTGAACCGGTAAAAGAACGAAGTGAAATATGTTCCAAGAGAAAAGATGAATTTTGTTTTATCAAAAAATATCGCAATAATGGCAGAATTTGGACAGCAGCTGACGATTTATCCGCCGCAGTGATAGTGAACAACGAGTTCCTGGAATCGCGTGGATGTGCACTTACGTGACTCGCAAGATGAAACAGACAGCAGCGAAAAACTTTAGTCCGCCGGCGGCGGCGCGAAGCACAACGGCAAACAACCCCGTCTCAGCTTGTTATTTTCTGCAACCCCAATTACGTTGCATCGAGGGAGAAAATTCGCCCAGTTTTTATGAATGTTGCGCCACGGGGGATGTGGGCGACCGTGTTTCGAAATTAATATTAAAGAAAACCGTCGCGTCAAAAAGTGAAGAAAACCGGGGAAAGGATGTGAATTAACAGAGCGCGTAATTTTAACTTGAGGGCGGATCTCTTGTACCAAAAAAAAAAACAAAAATATACATCAAACGCTCTAATTAAATTCTGTCTTAGGCGTAGACATTTAATTTAAACGAACTTTGTGAAGAAAGAGCTACAAGAGCTGAGTGATATTTTCTGCCAAGTATCGTGCTACTTCACCGGCGTCCGTTTGATCAGGTATAGACTGGATGAAACTCTCGCGCTGAAACAATATCGAAAGTAAAGAAGAACGTGATATCTGACACTGATAATCTCATCGGAACTTTCTTGTCTTAACTTGTCTGTTCTTCGTCGTCGAAACAAATACACTTTCAGGATAAAGTCCACGTGCTTGACTAGATATGATCGACGGATCTTAACGTCGGGTTGGCGTGAGTCTTATCAAGGAAACGCGAACCCCGCCGTCACCTCCATCTCTCTCGTAACCGCCGAGTTTCGATCGCTACGTAATGATCGCTTGATTTTTTTTTTTGAATGACGCGACTCGATTTATACTCGCGAGCATATATTTATGCTAGTTCGTGTTGCGTTTATTGTTGCAAGATTGAGCTCGATCATCCATTCCGCTGTGAAAAACGGTGGGGGAAGGGGGGGGGAGAGGAAATCCAAGGCTCCTTTTGTATCATTTAATGTCACGCCAACGCGTTAATCTAATCCTAACTCGTTTGCATCAGTAACTCTTGTACTTGACCCTGGTCATTATCATTGAAACGCACGTATGCAAATTTAAACCGCGTGTATGAGTGAACCTAAGGTGAGCGGCATTAAAGAGACACAACAAAATACAATTGTAAAGAATTTTCCAGATTATTTTAGACGCAACGGCTGTACACGTGTACTTTCACGTACTTTCTGCGTGAACGAACTGCCGGTAAACATCGTTCGTAGACAATCGGGCTTTTGCCGAATTTTACCGATTCGCGCGGAAAGCAAGTGCCGGCAAATAGCGAGCAGCCAAGAGAGTAATCTCTCGTCAATTGTAACCGCGCATTAAAAAAAAAAAGGCTTTGTAGTCTTTTTTTTTAACAACGGTGAATAAAGTTCCTTAATTGTGGCGTTTAATTGAGTGCCGTTTTATCACTCTGGCTTACAGTGCTCCTCAACATAAAAGTTCGAATCCTTACCACAATAATAATCGCTCGTAATGCGGTGATTTAGTGATCTCGGTAATAAAAGGGCGAAGTAGTAGTTTCTCTGTACAATGAGAAAAACTATAATTAAATTAAACAATAAATTCAAACCGCTCGTTTTGCGAATAACAATAACAATTAAATTAAATGTCTTTAGTGTCATACTTGCTTTCTATATATTCGATCGCCAGCTACGGATATAATAACGATAAGTGGGTATCGAGAACTCGTCTCGCTTTCTCTTCGCGGTCTAGTAGTTTACGTTTCCCGACGGGCGAATGTCGCGTAGCGATGATAAATCAACCGGCTGGACGTGTGTGGACTGGCTACGTGAAATTCCGGTTAACGCGACGCCACGAGCACGATCCACGGTTACACGGAGGCTGCACGAGATATTCGCGGTATTCCCGGTAACGATCCGCCGAGGCGCGCATGCAGCTTCTTGGCAGGTTTCCCTAGTCGGGGATGTACTTTTTATCCGCCTCTTGCCAAGCCCCGGCACTGACCTAACAAATTATCCAAACCGGGACTTTGCAAGGAACGACCTTGAGAAAGGATGACGGAGCACTGTGTCGCGGAGTTGCTGACACTCTGTGTGTGTGTGTGTGTGTGTGTGTCGCATAGCCGAGATTTAACTTATCTGTAGTGAAATAACGGACGCGCGAGTTCCGTCTTGCTTTTATCCCATTCGCAATCTGGCAACGAAGATCGCCACGCGATACTTTTCACGGAACGAGTCATTTGTTAGCACATGTCGTTTCTGATACTCCATCGCGGAATTCGCGGCGAGTCGCTTTTCCATCAGCGATCAGCACCTGCTAAGTCGACTGTGGCACGATAGCCCGGGACGGACGGAAATCAATACACGTGTTCGGAGTTTACAGAGTTCGCTTGACGGCGGGGAACTTCCATAGACGAATTCCGCAGTGTCAGCTCTCCAGAGTGGATATCGACGAAATTCCCCTGGTGAAGTAAAAAGGACGATTGGCTGATTTCCGAAATCATCGAAATTTTCTCGATTCAAACTCGGAATATAACGCAGTGTCTTCAAAATGTGTAGAAAAACTCTCTCTCTCTCTCACGAGAAAAAATTCGAAAAATTCTGTTTGTTTTCAAGGAGAGATTCGGATGAGAGATCATCCTTGATTACTTAGATTCTTTAATAGCAAACTCGAGGAAGTTTCGCCAAATATAAAGTTTCGGAGATACGGAGTACCGTATTACGCGATACGATCTCATTTCCTTCGCGACAACGACGAAGATCTAAGATAATAACGAAGACAAACGCCGCTAAGGAGGCCGCTTAATAAGGATCGCGACGTACAATAGCAAGTGGTTGTAGTCTTTAGGAGATGATGCAGCTTTCTCAAGCGACGGGAATGATCACGTTAGCCCTCTGTCCTGGGGGTAATCGAACCCTTTCACCGCACATCCCCGCGTTCTCTCACGTAAACCACCCAGCCTTGTCACTCACCCGAGTCTCCCTCCTCTCTTATCTCGCGCGTGCTATCATTCGGCCTTATATGGACGGCGATATGCAATCACGTCATCCCCGTCGACGGGTTTCATTTCGCGTCGCCCGACGACCCGGTAAACGACGTAACGTTGGCAAGCGTAAAATCCTTTAGAAAGGGTAAAATAATTCTTTCTACGAGCCTCGTCGTTTACTCGCGTCAGGGACGAAATAACTTTCATCGTCACGTCTCGGAGTTGTCGTTTGTCTTGTCGGAATACAATACACAACGAAATACCAATCTTTCTCTTACTGGTGTACGAAGTATACATTGCATATATAATAAATCGTTATATTGAGGCCGATAGTAATACATCGCGTGTTCTCGGCTATTATTTACTTGCTCTCTTTTTATATTTCGCAACTTGGACAACTCGTCTCGTATTATTTTCGTCTTCCCTTCGCTTAAAAATAATACGAGCAAGTCTGCGGCATACGTAAATACGTGCAAATGTGTTCCGCGCGCGTACAAAACGAATTTACTCCGATTTCGCGCCCGGCTAAAGATAGACTCGGACTGTGATGACGTAACAACAGGTGGGATGTGTTTCGATCGCGAGACCCTATCTCGTGCGCAAAGTTCTTTGACCTGAGCCAGCAGGAAAAAGAACTCGGCGCTAAAAGTTAACGGCAGCAATCGGAAAAACCTTCTTCACTCACGATCTTGTGATGTAGATGCTGAAGCTCTCTCTCGGTGACTCTTCTGCGGGAGAGCTCGCGCTGTTCCCGCCTGTACTGGCTGTACTTGTAGAAGAGGTACATCCCCGGCAGGGCCAACACCACCAGGGGTTTCATCAGGCCGGCCCGTCCGCTACCACCGCGCGCACGTGGCTCCGGCGGTTCGTCCAGTTCCTCCAGCTGACCGGCGCCCTCGGCCACGGCCGGCACCGCCGCCGCACCAGCTGCAGGCATCCTTCTGCAAACGTTCCGAGAAATTTTATGTGAAATTTTTATTACGACGTTTATATATAATCACACACGACTTCATATATATATATTATATATATGAAGAACTCTCTTTTCGTATAAGAGGGATAAATTAAGTTGCGTCGTACACGTCGGATGATATATAAAGAGGATTACTCCTAAATAATTTCCTTTTGTCCCGGATATTTCTACGTTTCTCTGAATTACTGCGACTCGAGCATTGTTGCGGAACTTAATCAACCAACGACAAGAAGCGACCGACACCGGTGCGCACTATACGGCGCGCTGAACAATGTACGTCATTGACACGTACATTGTAGCTTATTGAGGATATCGAACTGCCACGTCAGATGTTCCGGTCGTTTGACGAACATCCGACGTGATGAAAGCATCTGGCTCGATTGCCGTTCGCTCTCCTTCACCCGTGATTTTTCTCAATTAATAGGCGCGCGCGCTCTCTGTTCTGTCCGGTGAAATTCTAAAGTATCAATTTACGCGAAAGCAAGTGCGCACTCGGCAACAACACGAGCTTTCTGCCGGCAAACGGAGAATTTTAGGTCGGCAAAAGAACGGCTATTGGATATTGGTTTCCCATCAAATCCGTTTTTTTAATTCTTTTTTTTTTTTTTTTTCATTTCTGTCGTTGTGCCGCCCGTTGCGAATAGTGGCGCACTGATTTCAGCCGTCGCGTATATATTTTAGGATACGAATTCGCCCTTTCCGGATATATTCTCCTTCCTTGCTTTAAGATATTTATAATCTTCCTCGATGATTTCTACGCGAGAGAGAACGCGCACGCAATTCCTCATTCGCCATCATTCTCAAATCTCGCGACTTTAATCTCGCATTTGTCGGAACTGTGACTATGTTCCGTAGAGTTTTCTCGTGTTTCTTGACACAACAGCCATAAAAAAAAAAAACGATTGAAGAAATTTCTTCGAGCAATTCCAGATGCTTCGCGCGGATTCAATGTGTCGGATGACTCCTCAAGAATTCGCGCGGGAACACACGCGAATTCTCGAGGAGTCATCAGACGAGAAAATGATTCGTCTCTACGAAGCTAATTTCCACGATCGTCGCTAATAACCGCAGAAAAATCTGTCTCGTGACGAAATCTGTCTGTAGTTTATGAGCGTTACGTGTCATCGATCATGTTAGATTGACACGACGCGATTAAAACTGCGACCGCTAGCGTCGTAGCGTCTGCAACTATTTCGCCGACTAAACGAAGACTCGGATCGACTCGCCTCGGTGAACATAAAAATTGATCCGTTCGCCTGGATATTACGAAAACGACATCTAATTTTAATAGTCCGTACACATGAGATATTGAGATTGAAGGTTACGATTGAACGCGCGTAATTTCAAAATTTTCGATGAAAATTTCGCAATCTACTTGCCGATCATTCACCGTGTCTATATTTAATTCAAGCGTCTACTTGACGTTCTATTCTTGAGTCGGCTGCTCTAGAAATATACGCGATTCGCTCTATATCGCCGTCGTCGTCCGGAGTCGGGTCATGCACCTGCTTCATTGCGCTCCGCAGTAACGCCAGCGGGTATACGTTAGGTTCGCCCTGTATGTGTGTGTGTGTGTCGGTGACTTCCTGAACGTGCAGTTTGCGCGTCGTGATAAGCGGCGATAAGAGTCAAGCCTTCCGAAGCGAACGTACGTTATGTTTGAAAATATCCAATTTTCAAGAATCGCATCATTTCATTATTATCTGATTAACGCAAAACCAGAGAAAACAAATACGTCACTCATTTATCTGCCTTACGTAAACAAATGTATCATCATGAGGACATTGAGTTTCAATTGCTTTTATCTTTTCTAGGTTTTCCTAAAGTAAACTTTTCCACGCGTTCCGCTCCACGATATTTTTAAAATTTTTACCAAAAATTTCGTAAAACGTTAAAAAATTACGTTTGCTCGCGTTTATTTTCTGACGCGTGCAACGATCGATCGGTACGTTATAGTCGTCAAACGACGGAGAACATACTTTTTCGCACGTTCCTCATAGCGTGACAATTTGAACGACGCGCTAAACACGAAAACCGATACACCGAGATAGAGGATCAACGACGCCGATACACGATACGTTATATCTACGCGCGCACACGTGTTATCGCCATGGGAGGTAATATATTATCGGAAATGAATCGATATATCGACTCGATGTTTTGTACTTCACACTCGGCGTCGCGAAAACATACACGACCTGAGGGATTTCACGCAGGACGATGTGTGACACAACGTAATTTCGCAAAGGACAAGGTCAGAGCTGCAAGCATTTTGTCAGATTTTTCCCCATTTCATAGAAAATCATGGCGCGAAATGTGATTTTTCTCGACGGAATGTTTTTGCTCGGCTCGGACAGCTCAGTGCCGCGTGCCGCACTATCACTAAATGCACGGAATTTGGTAATGAAAAATGAAAGCCGAATAATATATAAATTTTGGCTGAGTATTCACGTTGTGTGCAACGTTATGCAACTGTCGACACGACTGTTAATATGCAGAATCGTTCGAATTCTGACGAAAATGATTCGACAACGGAGTAAATTATGCTGATATAAAACCTTAGCTAGTTACCAGCAAATCGAAGGCAAGTCGGTCTTTAATACCCGAAATTCGGTATGGTTTATGAGTTAGCCGCACCCTCTGAGCGTAAAATCAAGAATGGCAATCACCAGAAGCAATTACGAGAAGCGATCGCGAACCGGGTTCGGGGAAAATTATTACGTTGTCGGAACGCGAATATTATCGGAACTGATCTGATATCAGCAACGTACGTATGCAGTTTGCCTTGACACAACGTCACGACGACGGTCGCGCGAGCAAGGACAACCCAACATTGCGGGATAACATCGTTCACGATATTTCTACGACCAAGTACATGTTTTGTCTGCTATTTTTATGCTCTTTCTATTGTCAAGTTGCTTTCAATTGACTTGCCGCGCTATTAGAATCGATCTGAACGACTCAGTTTTGGTTCTCCGTTGCTCGTTGAAAAGAGTCATAACAACACGACGCCTAGGCTCTAACCACGATGTATTATTGGTCAATGTTTGATGGATAGACACAATGTAAGCGTAATTTGATTATTTGCGGAGATAATGGCTGCAAACTAATTATCTCTCAACGTAGAAAATTTTAATTAAGCAGTCGAGTCAGTATTGATTCACTCAAGTATTCTGATTGTCCGTTTGATCACGTTCAAAATTAACATGTATAATATATAAAGATATATATATATATATATATATATATACATATATGTATATAAAGATACACAAAATTATGTTTGTAAGCCGATCGCTCTGTAATAATGTACAATATATATATTGGAGCAGCTTGACGTGAAATAATGATCGACGAGTCTGCAAAAAAAGATTAAGTTCTGGATTCACTCAATGCGCTAGTTGTCGTCATACATCCTGCCGTTTGCCAAGCAACCAGACACAAAAAACATCAATCACAAAACCCATTGGGGATCCCCTTGTAATGCATATTGTGCGATCAGGTTTCTGTCAACTGTCACACAATGAGACGCGAACGATGATTCTTCGAGCTCCGATTCCGACGAGCGTCGCGTATAATTAAATTCACGAGAATCAAGTGGATATAATGTGAGATATTAACGAAACTCTATGAGATACGTCGCGTGTCGTTCTCACTTGCTTGTGTATTACAAACAGATTCGCGCGTAGTTTCATTCATCCTCGTGACGGCTTTCTAGCGGTATATGTAACGTGTAATGTGTGAGGTGACGCGCGGAGAGACTATGTCTCTCTCGTCACCTGTCATTGTTCCCGCCAAGGCGATGCGTACTACACGTCCACAAATCGACCACCGACCATCGTGCGCGTCGCCCGCCTTCATCGACTCCGCGCACGACGACACGCCGGAATAAGAAAACTTTTACGAATCACCGAGTAGCTCGTACTTTTTGTAAGAAGTCAATTCTCTATTAGTCTCCCCCGCGCGCGAAAAACTCGCATGTCACCCCCGTAAGTACGCGCACCCGTGAATTTTTCACTCCGGCACGTGCGAATCATGACGTGACGGCGTTGTACATATACGATTATTATACGCATTCCTCGATTGCTTCTCGCACTTACATCGTCCTGCCTCACTCCTGGGGTAAGCAAGCCACGAGCAGGATGAGAGAAGAAGGCGCGAAGAGGGTGGCCTGCGCCGGCAACACGAGCCTCCTCTCCTCGTGCGCGCTCAGCTCAGCTCAGCTGAACGCATCGTCCAACCGCGCGACTACCCTGGTGCCTGGTGGTACACCGGCGGCTGCACTGGCGCGCTTGCAGCCAGCCAACCCCCTTGCGAACACACTGCGCTTCTGTGTGCAACCTTCAGCTCGGCTGCCGCTCTTGCACACGCGCGCGCGCGCGTATCTCGTGCGCCGCGTTTCGTGCGCGCTCGACCGGCGCGACAGCTCGCTTTTGGAGAACGTGTTTCACCGAGCAAGCGCGCAAAACGCCGTCGGCCGACACTGCGTGACGCAATGCGTGGTGAAGCGCCGCACAAACCGCCGACCGACCGATCGAAGTAGTTGTGCCGGCGTGGTGGCCGGGCAGCCACTGAGGGATGATGGTCGCGACGCTGATTGCTGCCGACGCTGCTGCTGCTGCTGCTGTTGCTGCCGCTATTTGGTGTGCTGCTGCTGTCGCTACCGGCTATGGTAAAGCAGAAGCTTTGTAGTTGATGAGGGATCGATAAAAGGAGAGAGGGAAAAGTAATGTGTTATATAGGTGGCTGAGGGAAAAGAAACAAGAGATATAGATGTTTCCTCTTCCGAGATCTCCTCTTCCGCGAGATGTGTTCCTGCTGCTCTTCACCGAAGAAATAGCTTCGCCAATGTCGAGGTGTCTCTGTCTCTACGCTCTCTTGTCCCCTCTTTCACCTCTGATCTAACAATCTCACGTCACTCCGTCGTATAGTAAAGAGAAAGAGAGAGAGAGAGAGAGAGAGAGTTTAGTGAACTTCCGAAGAGAAGAGGTGGATTTCCCGGCGAATTGTTTCGCTTCCCGTCAGGCACGTCTGGTGTACATTGAATTAGAATTGCGATAATTGATTCCTGTAACGAACTAATATTTATTGAGATAATACATGCTCTGTGGCGAACGTTCAAAACAATTCAAATACTTCGGTAATTTTCGCAACGCGATTGGCACGTCTACAAAAGCAGTCAATTTTTTTTTTTTTTTTTCTAAACTGTTGAGCTTATATGTGAAATCAACTGATATTTTTCTCTTCTTTCAATATTTCTTCCAACCATCAATCATGAAAAAATACAGAAATCAATCTCGACTGATTGCGCACTTTGTCATACGATGGTATCATGTATGCGAGGAAGAAGAAGAAGAAGAGCGGGAGCTGGCTCTTGAATCACAGCCAGGAATTTCAAGCTAGACCATTTTTCGTGACGTTTGACCCGTTTCTATCGAACGGCAGTGACGTCATCGCAGGGAATGTCAGATCAATGGTCCCCGGGGAGTTGGCGACGGAGGCTTTCCCTACCCTCGCGTCCCCTTAACTTAGGGGGAACTTCAACGCGCGTGTAGAGAGAGAGAGAGAGAGCGTCCGATTATATGCACTACCAGCTCACACCAGTTTTCGGTCGAATGGATGTTGGGAAAGGCCGTGTTGGAGGCCGATAGCGATATCATCGTGTATAATAAAGGAAAAGGTACAATCTACACAGGCGTGCAAATTCGGAGAGGCCGTTGAATTTACGTCGAGATCGCGTATCCATAATGTATTTTTAATGATCGTTCGACTGCACCGTCGTCGCCGCACGCTATATATTTGCGCGAAATAGAAAGAAAGCGATCTGCCAAGATATTTCGCGAAATTACATTTCTCTCGTTCGCGTAGCGTGAGAACGCGTGCGCGCGCGCGCGCGTTTACTTCCACGCCACGCGACGGTCAATTTCGTGCACGAATTGACTTCGAGAGACGATCCGAGAATGTGAAATTGATGTTAAGTTCAAATCGAGCTCTAAGTAACTCTATTGCGTCGCCATTTGCTCCGGAGCGCTCGCTCCAGGAGTGAGAGCCACTGGTACGACGTCATACAGAGTTCAATGACGTCACAGGGCGTTCGATACGAGAGCGGGATTTCGTAGTGGGGGGTCTGCTACACAGAGAGATGAGAATAAAGAAGAGCGCGAGAGAGTCCCGCACGAGAGGAGATGAGAGGACCGAGAAAAGCAACGAGAAGTGTCACAAACGAGGAGAGACCGGCGTAGAAAAAAAAAAAAAAAAAAAAAAAAAAAAAAAACTTTTCGTTCTCCCGCGTTCCGTTATCTGATTGTTATCTGAGCGTTATCGTCGTGTTCATCGTGCAAACAAACAACGACGCACCTGTACCGCGCTAGCTGTTCCGCGCATTCGCGTGCTCTCGCGTGGATATCGCTGATGTTTGATCGTGGAGCGTCGTTCGTGCAGTCTCGCTCTCGTTAATTAACGCTCTCGTTTAATTTCATTAGCTGCAAATAAATCACGCGTGAAATGCATATA
Organism: Pseudomyrmex flavicornis; assembly: GCA_014825475.1. Lineage (NCBI taxonomy): Eukaryota > Metazoa > Arthropoda > Insecta > Hymenoptera > Formicidae > Pseudomyrmex > Pseudomyrmex flavicornis. The sequence goes on from QVNW01001766.1 coordinate 25,505, forward strand.
AGAGGGAATCGTTGCGGAAGTTCCAACAACGCAATTTTGCTCCAGAACTTCTCTCTCGCGACGATCTTCCACGATGTTGGCGAATGAATGCGAGTCGGGGGCGCCGCATTGCGCCACCTCCCCCCCCCCCCCCCCCCCCCCCTTGTAATTTTCTTACTGTGGCAAGAAATGGACTCTAGTCCACACTTCGCTAACAAATCCTTCTCTTCGTCTTTGCTGAAAAAGTTTGACTTCCGTGAGTTACGCGTTGAAAATAACCGCGTCCCGGTGACTTGCTTAACCGCTCGACCGCCGCCGCTTCGAAATATTTTCCTCTTATTATTTCAATCTACGAGCGAAACCGAAACGCGCACTCTCGAGAGATTAGATCGCTGATACTTTGTCGCTTAATCACCCGTAAACTTCTGCGTGTTTTCTCGTTTCCGTTACGTCGAATGGTAAATTAGATTTACGTCGTCGTGCCGTGTAAGTTTCGCGAAAACGGCCAAAGAAATATTATTTTTCCACGTCCCGTTGGGAGAAAACGATAACGATGTTTTATTGCCTTTGTCAGATTTATGGAGAACTGCCGTTCGCGAGGCATCGATTTCCTCTCTGTAGAAACTATACGTGGTAGTAATATCGTTCACGGATCAGGTGCGTACATTGTGAGAGAGAATTCTTCGAGTAGAGTCGGTATTATTAATCAGCTTAGGCGTTGTTCCGCCGGCGAAACTCGTAATCGACGTAATTTACACATCCGACTCCGTCGAGGAACGAAATTGGAATAAATTGAGAGCGACGGCGGAAAGTAAGCCGCCTTCTATAAAGACTGATTGCAAAAGTGCCGCGAGATCAATTTCATTTCTTTTTTAACTTAAGAAGAATGAAAATTGGAACGTATATTTTTTTTATATAAATAACATATACTCACAGAAATTTCTAGTTAAGAACACACAGAATAAAAATAAAACTTAAATTGATATTTCTTTACAATTTAAGTTTTGCAACATTGAATAATAGCGCGATATTAATCACTCTCGAATACTTCATTCTTTATTGTTTTTTAATTATATTCTCCTAAAATTTAATATACATATATAAAAATATATTATACATGTATAAGTATAAATACATTTTTATAATATATATAATATATATTTTGTATTTTTATAATATAATATGTGATGTTCTTCATATAAATAATACAATAAAATTATATTAAAGTTGTTTTTACAAAAACAATAAAATTAAAATTAGAAACAAACGCTTGTAGAAATGTGCGATAATAGTGAAATAAAAAGAGAAATTTTAAAATCAATTATAAGTTATAATAGGACACGAAGAAAATATCGGAAATAAATGTTTTTTCAAATTTGAAATGACTACATTTTTTTGTGACTGCAGAAATTTTTTATCCAACAACGGAACAGTACCGCCATCGCTTTGAGAGAAGCCGACTTTGCTAGAAATCCTTGGTTCTCTTACCAGGGAAAATTCTATCCGTTCACTTGCTGGATAACATAGCTCGTAGCTCCAATGATAAAATCCCACAATACACGATACTGAACTGTCGGTAGAACAACTTCTCGCGGTCTTTACTAACGTTAGATAGACGAATATTTATGATATATATACCCTACGATCTATTTTAATATTTCCTTTTAAATTTTTAATTGACATTATTACGTAAAAACTCAATTTCTTATCAATTTGTTCCTTGTGTGGTCTTCTATCAAGATATAGACATGAATGATTGCGTCTTAATCCATCGTGATAGAAAACATTATCTTCGGGATGGCAAAGACGTAGCTTGATGGTCGCATAACTCGATGAATAATGACACCAATTGCGCGCGAGTAAATTAGCCGAATGATCTCAGAGAAAACTGATGCACGTTGAAATGGTAAATCGCGGCACGAGCAAACCGTTTGCATCAACTTGCGATTTAATTGTCACGCAAAATTCGAGCCTTAATTAATATATATTTACTGTGAAATTTTTCTTCCTCGCGTTATTTGGCGAGCGGCGCATCAAAAACTTCGTGTCCGAAAAAAATAATTCACATGGGAAAAGAGAAGGGGGAATGATTCAGGCGTGCGTGGGATCATCATCCGGCCCGAAGAAACTGCGACTCGGTCGCAAGAGTCGAATCTTTTCTGCATAAACTAAACGAAGATTTGTGTCCCGCTGATTAATGCTTCGTTAGTCACGTTTATGGGGTGTCAAAGTTCAGCGGCGCTATTGGGTTTATATCAGCAGTCTCATCTAACGACAAATGTCACGAAATCTTCCTCTGACAGCTAATATATGATCTCGCGTGCGCAACTCGAACGATCTGTTATTTTGTGACGCGCAGCGCGTCGAAACGAGCTTTCAAAACGTTTACTTTCTAACTGCTCTTGTAGCGCATTAATTAACGCGTTAACATTTCCGACGCATCGCAAATTGCTCTTTCTCGGCGACTCTCTTTTTCTCTCGATGCACATTGTGATCGGAATAGTATTATTTTTTTTTCTCATTCAACGATAATTATCTAAACGTTGGTAACGCGTTTGTGATTCCCGTAAATCTTCAAGAGAATTAAACGGATGAGTCAGTATCTTAATTTTTTCAATTGAGTGTATCTTCACTTTCATTATGTGAGTTTTCTTCGGTAAATAACGTTTATCAAATTAAAAAGATGATATTGAACTAAAAGTTTAAGTTTCTCGAAATTTTTGTTCAAAATAAAAAAATGTAAGAAAACCAATAGGAACATGATTGACTATGTGTGCGATTCCTTTATTATGTCGCAACAAATGTTTCGACCGTGAGTTGCGGTCTTTTTCAATGTGAGATAGTGTTACATGAAAGTATTCGATAACAATCTATAAATATATGTAAGGTTTTGCGCACAAAAATGGATTTATATAAGATTTCGTTACGGTTACATTTGTAAAATTGCATTTGTTTATTAAGTAATACTTTTTAAAGATATTTTTTTATAAAGTATATGCCAATAGCTTTTCTAAATTACAAGTGCACGTTCTCGAAAGTTGCTTTAAGATCGCAAACAACTAATAGACAATATTGACAAACGATACGAAATATTGACACACGTATGTATTCACAGCGTATGTATTGTCGCAAAATTTTTTTACAATTAAAAAGTTTCTTCATTTAAGATATTTTTATTTTGCATATACACACAAATATGACGTACGATAATATAGTCACTATAAGTGGACACATTTGTAACTATTTTTTCTTGGTAGAATCTCTTATCGATAGAACTTCCCAGCTGTGAATTTAATTTAAGCGATACAGTATCACGTAGGATGTCACAAAAAAGTCTACCGAGATAAACTGTTGTGATAAATTTGTAAAATTATCTTGCTGGGAAGGAAAAGGAATATTTGTTAATGTGCGACAAAGACGACAAAAGATAATTTATATTCTCTCTATTTATTATACATGTGTTTAGTAAAATACGTTTTCAAAATATGTATAGTTTTATGATTTTAATACGTAAGAGAAAAATTTGTATTTCTCGTCTAAATGCCAACAGAGTTTTCGTGATAAGATTTAGCCAAACAATAAAAAGTATATCCTGTTTTTAACTTGTGTATGTGTTTACACGCAGATTTCAACTCGCATAGAAGAGTCGTAACAGCCGCTTAACAAATCCACAGACGAGATCCATGAGCGCTCGTCTAAATTTGGATCATACAAGAGATATTTATGAATTCCAGTTTTCAGGATGATGAGGCTCTGCGAGTCGCGAATTATGAAAAAAAAAAAAACAAGTTGCATCCAAGTAGTATCTTTTTTTTCTTTCTAAGTATTGATTACGAAAACTCGATTGTAAGTAAAAAAGAAAACTTGACGTAGAAAGCAGATATTGACTGACAATCTTATCGTTTTTTTTTTTTTTTTTTTGAGACAAAAGCGAGGTCGACGATTCGTTTTACACGTTCTTCGTGTTTTCGAGGTGATTTCGAAACAATTTATCAGCATGATATAATTGACTCGTAAAATTAGCGTGCCGTAACGAGAATACATACGTTTCCTTAAAAGTGAAAGTAAAAGTTGTGCATGGCATATCGGCATGCTCGCTGCGCTTCGACCGAAACCCATTCTTATCAATACATCGTGCGTCGGCTCATACTATCGGCTCGGAATGCAATTTCAATCGATGATTCACAAGGTCTTTGTAGAACAAAAATCGAGATGATAAGCAAATGATAAATATGTGTATTTGTTTGTGTGAAAATTACTAGTTTTGTTCGACAGAAAAATTGTTCTTTTAATTTTCTTTTTTAAGGATGCCGAGCTCCCTAAAAGGCGACGTAAAGAACGCAGGCGAAGATTAATTTATTTCTTTGCATCTCTCGTACGAGGCACACGCTGCTTTTCGATTCGCGACGGCTGGCGCTCAACGAGCAATTTTAATTAAGTGACACCGTGACTAACGTCGCGCGCGCGCGCACACACACATACGCACACACGTTTAAATGCACTTGTGACTCAGGGCTTGGTCCCGTGAGTTTCCAAGACTTATAGAAGAATTACAAAAGCACGGTAGAGAAAATTAATTACGTCTCTTACTCCCATCAAAGACATACCTTCCCTCTCTCTCTCTCTCTCTCTAGTCATCGTTGCTTAATCACGCCGCGATTTTACAAGCAAACGCGGTGGATTCGACACGGCTCGTAACTTTTTCAAACCCGCGGAATTTTAAATCCGGCATTTTAAGAGAAAGCCCGGGGGCCTTAAACGCGATCGCAGTCGCTAAACTTCTTGACTTTACTACGTCCAAAATGTATCGTCGCCGCGATATTTCGAAACGAGTCTGCATCCACGTGCAGTCGCGAGCAAATTTTATTTCAAGACGAGAGAGAAATCGTCTTTTTATTTTTGAGAAATCCAGACCAGCGAACCGTTCATGAGTCGGTAACCAGGAATTGGATATTTTTGGAGCTTCTCTCCTCTCATTTCGCTTTACTGTTCCCTCGCTTTGACGATGGGGTACGCTTAAAACGACCGCATTTTTCGACGCGCGTGTGTGTGTGCGCGCTGCGCGAAGAAGATAAAAATATTTTTTCGCAAAGCTTTATTATCCGTCCGTGTGCAACGATGCAAGTCGTCCGCACACTAGCTGCCTGTCGACTAAAATTCGACGGGCGCGATTCTTTGTCCGCGCAGCAAACGCGCGCAGAATATTGACATCGCGGCATTATAGTCGCGTGAGCGCGCGCGTTGACATTGGAAATATATATCTACATAGCATTGCACGATTGTCGATATATTCATGTCTCGATATGGATCGATGCGTCGCGCAATTATGTCTCGTTCCGACGCAATCGACCATGTACTATCTGTCTCGTCAGCGATTTAGGTCCCGAACGAACCTTGGCGATCGATAAACCAGATCTACTGTGTTCTCGTAATGAATGAAAAAAAGTACGCAAAAAAAGAAAAACGATTTTTACCTCATATTTACAAAAACTCGAATTTTTCTTTGGAATTCTGTAAAAGTTTTTTGAACCTAGAATTTTTCCTAAAAAGTCCGAACAGATTTTGTAGATATAAATTTCACGTTTGATATTACGTTTTTTTATATCTCTGGTGTAAAATGTTTTTCCAAAAGCACATATATCATACGATCTAATCTGATTCGCAAACTGATCAAATAAATCGTAAAAGAGAATTCACTCGATCGAAATTATTCAATCGGTCTCACGCTTCAGAATCGTTCCGGTCTATTTCTTCATCCCCTGTGTCTGTACATGGTGCATCCCTTTTCTATAAAACAGTTCTCTTTTCCGAATCCCGAATTTCGATTTCCGGATCCCATCGCAATATAACGAAACTCCGCTAATACGTCGCTGTTATTGGTCGCGCGCGTCTCCGCGCGATGCTTACCGAAGTTTTATGGTGTTTCGACCCCCCGACAACACAATAAAAACCTCTGGGACCGCACTTCCATATGCGGTCGACGATAATATACGACTACTTTGTACACTTTTGTTGCAACGTGACGTGCTGCTGTTAGCAGTGTGTGCGTTACGGTTTTGTGTGACCGCGCCACACGCGAATTGCTAGCGTTGCAGTTCCGTTGCACCAAATATATTTTCGAGGAAATAAAAAAAAAAAAAAAAAAAAAAAAAACGCTCGACCGAAGGGGAGAACCGAGCTGAGTCACGCGAGTTGCGCCGACGGCTTTTGCGCCACATCGGCTTTTCGTCAGCGTTTAAACGCCGATATCCTCCTTCGCGAGACAAGCTCCAGCTCTTGCTCGCGATCAATTACATGAGATTTTTGCGCGTCGTCTGCACTCTCCGTATCGCTTAGACAGAAGCTGTGAATGGCGGGTCGTTACATTGCACGTATTATATGGTAGCGGCGGCACTTAACGGTGAAAGTGTGTCACCGCGTTTTTTAATTCGCGACTCCTATATCGTTATAGATCGGCGGTCTTGAAAAACCTTCGCGCGTCATTCAGACCGAGATCGAGTTTCTGTATATCCTGCGCCCCGGGTTGCGGGGTAAAAAAAAAATAGAGAAGAAAAAAAATCAGTTTCCGTATCCTTTCCGTCGGTGGAAAGGCGCGCTATCGCTTACGCGGCATTATGCACGGACATTACCGTAATGTCGAAACGGAAAAGGGGATCTATTAATAGCAACAACATTGCTAAGCTTCGATATCACTCAGACAACAACGCGCGCTCTCTTTTATCTATCAAAATAATTACGACAGTTCAAAGAATTCACAATTTGTGTACTTCTTCCACTACTACAGTGTTTATCAGCGGCTTTTCACAGACAAACGCAATGTTGCATGTGTTTATGATAAATACGTATAGCTTTATAAATAAGAGAAATGACGAGAAAGAGAGAGATTAACTTCAAGGAGTTTGTCTTAAGTGTACCATCGTCAGCCTTTGCGAAGACAGACAGATTGAATGTTATCTAAATGCGAGGAAACGTTCGCGTGCGAAAGATATAATTGGTCGGTGATAAAAAAAGATTTCTCGCTGTACAGTGAGACAAGAAAAATTTGAATTGCGCGCGCACACAACGAGGCAAGGTTATTCGTGCGACCTTAAACCTGAAAAATGTGGATTTAAAATACGTTTTTGTTTTCCTACAATTTTAATATAAAAACACTGATATTGCATCAATCTCAGCGTTTATAGTTGGAACTAAATAAAAATAGCATCGCTATGAGGGTTGTAAGCGCAAACACGATTAAAGTTTCACAAGGGTTGTACGCCTCTCTACCTCTCTCCCTCTCTCTGATTCGGGGAAAGAAAAAGAAAGTCGACGCAGATGGCGAATAGTGGGGATCGACGAGAGGGTAGGGTAGAACGATGCGTTCTCGCGTTGGCCGTGTCCGCTCTACGATCAGTCGTTCGCTGCGCGCGCGTCAAGTTATCACACAACTAGTGTTTTGTTGGTCGGTTCTGCAGTTGGTGCGCGTGTACGATTCTAATAAATATTTACCGAATTGGTAATAAGAATCTCTTCGAGACACAACGAGACACGGTGATAACATTCTGATATTTCAAAAAGTTAAGAGATTTTCGTTTCTAAATATCGGAGCATTAACTGTCAGAAGTGTGAAAATCTCTGCAAAAGTTCGTTTCATGTCGCGTGCTAATTGTGAGCAATATTCGAAGTCGTAAACAAAAATCGTGAGGTGAAAACGATCTTTATCGAATATATAGATAATCAAGTTTGTTTTGAATGATTCACTTTTTTCTCCGTTGTTAATTTTCGGAGTAAACTAGTTTGTTATACTGAAAATTATTCGAAGAGTGATGCGGTGACATTCGTTGCGTTTCGTTGTGATCGCATTTTTTTTTTTTTGTTGTGATTTCGAGATATCGTATGAAAAAGCGAGAAATCGTAACTTTGCACGCGCAACGAACGACGCGCATTTGACTCGAAAGTCGCGTTTCAAGAAACTGTTCTCGTGGTGTCGCAAGATACCTCGGTGCCTCAGATACCAGTCTTATCTATCGCGTCGTGATAAACCGACAGGTTACGGCGTCGCGTCCAGCCGGCGTCGTCGCGCGTCCTCGAGAAAACGTGCTCGTCGTCGGGCCGAAGATCGCTCGAGGCGAATCGGCAGATCTCGGATAGCCGTAACAGGTGACACAATTAATTCCGGAATCGCGATTGGTGGATCACGTTTCTCTTCACTCGTTCATTTTTCTGTTTTTTTCGTTGCGTATACAAAAAAAAAGAAAAAAAAACAAGAAAAAGAAGAAAGACAAACTTGTAAGATGATGGCAGATCGTAGCGGCAGATTTGTCAATGCGATTGAGGACTCGCAGATTCTCGCAGATTGTCGACAAGCCTGAGTCTTTTCAGTTGAGAAGTTGATTGGCATTCGTCTGATGAACTTGTTGTTGGTGAACTCGTCAGCGAATGGCTCGCAAACATCGCGCGACGAGTGTTGCTCTCGGCGATAATAGCTCGCAAATCGGAGCTCGCGTCCTTCTCGGCGCGTTGGGAACGCGCAGGGTCACGTTCGCGCGCCGATCGAATTAAAAAAAAAAAAAAAATATCACCGAACGACGATCAACAAGGAGGACGGCCGAGAGCGAGCGGACGATAACGAGGCGGCGCACGCAGAAGGAGCATCGCGCATCAGTGAGAAAGGAGGTCCCAGCCGGCGCCTTCTTGATCTCTCCTTTTCTGCAACGACTTGCCGAGGTTTTTGTCGGACGGGAAAAAAAAAAAAAAAAAAAAAAAAATTGACACAAAAATTTTGCGCAAGTACCGACTTTCGTGTAGTTTCGAACAACAGTTAACGTCGGGGGTTTACAATTTGGGAAATCGAGAGAAGACGCCAAATCGAAGATTGGTAGGGAAGCTCTCGATCGACATGACAATCAACGCAAATTGATACATTCCGACAGTGAGACGAACTGCTCGGAAGAGAATCCAAGTATGATGATGCCACCGCCACAAGTCGTAGGTGTTTTACTCAAGAAACCGGGACAGCCGACGCATCCACGATTACCACCTCTGGATCCGCAGGAGACCAAAATCAGAGGTAGGATCTGTCCTCCTTCTCTTCTGCATCTTTGCGTGCGTTTGCTAGCTTTAGATTTATTTTACGTATATAAAAATAAAAAAATATATATACAAGTAAAAAAACACAAAATACATATACGTAAAATATTTCTGTGAGAATAGCAAAGATACACGTATGTAAAAAATATGTACTAGCAATAAGATCCTAAAATGTGGATAACAATTATGTAAAAAAACTCGAGATTTATTAAAGCGCAAAGCTACAACACAAAAAAATCCACATGTATGTGTGTAGGATTTTTATTAATCAAAAATAATATTTAAAAAAACATTTAACAATTTGAAAGTGAAGACAGAAAGTTTAAAACTTTTTGAATTAAATAAAAATAAAAATTATATTCTCAATCAAAGAGACTGCGATTCATTATACGACGCCGATAGCGTATCAAATGGGTTAATTACTTTAGCAATTAAGCGCAAAAAAGTAAATCTCTTTACAGCTATGCACAAATTTTCCCATTAAAGTGGAACGTCTTAATGATTATGAATAGACGAGAACACATGTCGATTTCACAAAAATACTATGCCACAAAATCAACACGTTGAAAAACTTTCCACTATCAATTAAACTTCCAATTCGGTGGTTGACGTTATTGATTGCGATCGAAGCGGCGAGCGAATACATATTCGTTAATAAATCGTCCTCCAAAACGGAGCACGCAAATTCTCTTGTTCGTGTTTGTAAATGATCGAGATTCCTTTCGAAGATTCCTCGGTTTCGTAAAAGCGAGTAAAAAAAAAAAAAGCACAAGAAAGAAATTATTTATTTTCATTGTGACAAAGTTAGTGAAATTACATTCTATAAAACAGATGATCGCGAGGAGTCGCAAAACCCCAACTTCTCGTCGGGAATCTTCGATCTCGGCGCGCCGGCGTTACGCTATTATCGGTATTATGATTCATTCGAGCGTGTTGTTACAATAACAAGCAAGCCGCCTTATCGGTAACAAGCGTTTCAAGTTGGAAACGTTCCCTGAAATCCGGGCTCGGGAGTTCTCGCTTTCTAGTAGCGGACTCTATTATCGATCTTACTGATATCTCCTTGCTCAGGCACAGGAATTTGCCCGGCCGTCCGTTCATTGATTAATGGTCTCTCTCTCTCTCTCTCTAATGCAAAATTGCGCGAAATTAATTTGTCCGAGTAAAAACAACGACGATTAAAAATATCCGTCGTCGTTGCAGACGCGAGCGTCATGCGAAAAATTCGAACGCTGCAATTGGAGATTAAGTGGCTCCGAAGCGCCAGCTTGTTTACCCTATTATGCCGATCAGCCGAGTCGACGCCTTGTGGCTCCGTTAACAATTATGTTAATGGGATCGCGGCGTATTGCGATAACGGTACGTGCCGATCTGATGTGAGCGTTTTTTCGATGAAAAACGAGCGTAAATATGCTTACAATTAGATATCTCTCTCGTTAAATGTACCTTGCAGCTCGACCGTAATTTGTTTACGAAAGCTACAAAATTCTATTTTTACCTTATGTATCTTCTAAACGCAAAGAATTCTCTAAATTGTTTCATTTCACATTCCTTCCGTTAAAGCTTTTTTTTTTTTCTAAAATAGTACCGTCTCACATTACGAAAGGATCTCTCCTTCTTCCAGAATTCTTGTTGTTTGACGAGGCTTCGAGTTTCTACTGTTTCCAAATGGAATGAGCAAATATATCAGACAGTGAGGCACTCTCGTTCACACATGCGCCTAGCTACGAACTTTGAAAGGCCTTTTAGAAGCCCGTCTCGTTCGCATGCAATTGACAATTCGTGCTCCGTAATCCGGTATCTGGGCTACCGCGGTAACGGGATACTTTTACGTGGCCGTCCGTCCGATTCACCCGGGAACGCGAAGACAAACTATCTAAGCGAGCTTCCTCCTCGCGAAAAACGGGTCTTTCTAATGTATCGAAAACGTTTAAGGGATGATTCGCGTCACGTCGCGTGCATTGAGACAATTTTTGATCAGATTCCCTCTTGTAGTCACGACACAATGTATATATAAAACGCAATTTGTGAACGCTGACTACATCCTAAAACCGTGTAAGGCTCTTCCAGTGACTGCGCATTACGCAGCGCCGAAAATGACGATGACGTTTCGGCGCGGAAGTGCACGTATAGAAATAGATCATTGTTCGATAGCGATAGCTCTGGGTGGAAAAGTTAGGAACGACAGAAAGTACCAGGGTATTTGTGATAAACTTATCTAATCGCACGACTTGTCAACGTAAACATATATTTCAATAACTATCACAAGCGGCTCAATGAAAATTAATAATTGTCGCGACGATTAGCCGGACGAATAATTACAGAAGGCAAAGAATTGCCATTCAAGTCGACGATAATAATTTTTATTTATAACGCGAAACGCGATACACCTAAATTCTTTTGAGTTTTACGGCAGGTCAAGAAACAGTAAAAGAAGAAAGCGGGCGAGGCTCGCTATCGTCGTGCCGGTTTTCGCGGCTGTGTCGAATCCCCCGTCTAGGTTTGACTTTTCTCCCCGCGAAAAAAAAGAGAGACAGAGAGAGAGAGAGAGAGAGAGAGAAAGAAAACTTGGCTGCCGAGAGAGCAACCCTTTCTCTTCTAACGGGAACCTTATTAAACTCGTCGGATTTTCCGTCTCATTGCACATTCGACAAACGATTACGACACCGCGGCGCACGCCAATCTCCCGTCATTGCGAAATCCCGCACAACAACGACGTATACCTGCTCCGATAGCGGCTTTAATATAATTTCGACTGTTATACGTTTGCTCGTTAATTATCTCCCGGCACGAAGTTAGCTGAGAAAAATATGTACTTGCTGAGCGCAATCTCGTGTAAGCTTTAATTATTATACATTTGGTCGAATGTTTTTGACAATCCTCGTGACTTGGAAATATTTATTGTGCGAGAGAAACGTGAAGTTAATGAAACACACACACACACACACACACATACACTCTCTTTCTTTCTCTTTCTTTTTTTCTTCGTGCCAATATCCGTCGTTCCTCTTTCTTCTCTCACTCAGTTGGCAATTTTCGCGAAATAAGAGTCGAGCCTCAGGGACATAAAAGAGCTCTTTGTGGCACGGAGGGGCACTGCGGTCGTGCAAATAGCCAATGGGACCCTTTAAAAAATCCACAAGACGCACGCACGGCTGTCGACCCGAGCTGGAGACCGAGGTGACGCGCGTTTCACATTTCTCGTTTCTTCGGAGTGTGTGCAAGCGGGAAACTGGATTTCAAGGTGTTACGTGATGGTCGCTCTCCGCCGATTCGTCGTAGTTTTTCATTTAGCGGTTTCGGAGATATTCGAAGAGACACGAATCTGCGTATATACATACGTATATATACATATACATATATATATATATATATATATATATATATATATATATATATATATATATATATATA